>MJUU01072994.1:12873-60472 GCA_002080025.1 Modiolus philippinarum
GGGTGCACGGGGGGTTATTCCAGCCCATGGACTATAAGGAGTATCTCCCTATTTCGTAGTTTTGTCCTTAGCCGAATTTGACTTTCATTCAGATTTTTTGGTTTTTATGCTTTATCAGATTTTGCAATTTTTTGGTTAATTGTCTTCAAATATTTCTATTTAATCTGCATTGAAGAGACGAAAGTTGTCTAAATAGCGATAAGCAGAAAGTAAATTTACAGTAACTTTAGTATTTTGTTATTTGTTTATCACCTGCAGGACAGCTTTATACATGCCAACTATGCTGTGGTTGGGTTGTCTAAAATGTTGACGTATTTGGATTTTTTTGTTTCCATTTGTGAGGTGCTGTTATTTTCGACAAAGCGATCACCAAATCTTCGACAGGTTTCAACTTGTTAATAGCTCTTTCATTAGCTGTTCCTCTAACTCTCCGCAAATATAAAGCTCTAGACAATATTAGAGATTTCGCTGTCTGATGATTCTATTTATTGTTGGTCGTTGTTGGGATGTTTTTAGTACTATTAACCTTGCAGGTATGGCACCTAGTCTTTCGTGTATAACATTGTGACATTTGAGACTAAATTGTTCGTAAAGTATTTACCACAGGCATCACAGTTGAATGTGTACTCGGGAGAAGCTTCATATATGTTTTATTGTCAACTCGACAAAAGCTTTTTTTTCACACATACACGGCACAGTTGGATTCCTGTTATTCCATCTGAGTTGTTCTTGCATGTCATTGTAAATTCTTCTTTCGGTGTACGTCTTTTGACATTGGTCACAAGTGAACATGTTCTGCGGTTTAACTCCGTATTTAATCACAACATGTAAACAGAAGAGCAGCCTTGTTACTGAGGGACTGTTTACTTAACAAAATACCGAATTACTGTTAATTAATTTTCTGCATATGCGCATTTCGACAACTTATGTCTCATCAGTGCAGATCGAACCAAAACATTTCGAAGTCCATATACTGAAAAACGTGAAAAGCTGATAGAGAACAAATAACCAAAAAGATCTAAATAGGAAAGCCATAATTCAGCTAAGGACAGAATTATGCATGAGGGAGATACTCCTTAGTTTTTAAACAATATTTTGTAAAAATTTCAATAAAATCGGGTTTCGGGTCAGCAACGAAGTACTGACTACTGGGTTGGTGAATACCCTCGGGGACTAACAGTCCACCAGCAGAGGCATCGGGCCAGTGTAATAAATAACAAAATACCGAATCACTGTTAATTCATTTTCTGCATATGTACATTCGACAACTAATGTCTCATCAGTGCAGATCAAACCAAAACATTTGGAAGTCCATATACCGAAAAACGTGAAAAGCTGATAGAGAACAAATAACCAAAAAGATCTAAATCGAAAAGCCTTATTTCAGCTAAGGGCAGAGCTATGCAAAAGGGAGATATTCCTTAGTTTTAAAAAATATTTTGTAAAATTTAGATATTGCAAATTTCAATAAAATCAGTTTTCGGGTCAGCACCGAAGTACTGACTACTGGGTTGGTGGTAATAAATAACATAAATACATAAAAGTATTTCTTGTTTTGTGTATTTCATCTTTGTTTTTTAGTTTCCTCGTGTTACCATTTCTTCTTAAGAACAAACATTGTCAGAATTTCGGCACTCTATTGTTTAAGTCATGATTAATATTGTTACAAGGTATAAAAAAAAAGATTTATTTCGATATTAATACGACATCTGCGGTCCTTTTTGTATTTTGAGGCATTTATTTGTCAACATATGTAGCTTTTCCAGTAATTAAAGGTACACATTACGTCGAAAACAAAACTGTTAACATCACGTCGGTGTGAAATAATTGTGCTACGCAAAGCATGGTCAACCTTTTCATTCCGTAAAATGGCAAAACCGTTTTTTTTTCGTTTCTCTTTTTTTTTGTCGTGCGAGTATTTCATAAAAAACATTCTCGCAAATTCCTCATACGTTTGTCATTTTCTACAACACTTTTACGTAACTTGGTGTAAAAGCGTTTTTAGAATTCATATTAGAATTTTGATAAAAATATATATTTCTGCATTTTTGGATTATAACATTTTACAAAAATTTTAACACAAAGCGTTTTTCGTGTTTCCTCGAGCTCATACAAGGGAAGGGTAACGTAACGTCCCATGTGTTGCCTTATAGCTCATGGAAGGTAAAATTTCAAGAAAAAGTGACAAAAACCTTCTCTTGTGGTCCCGCATAGCTCGGCGATAGTAACTTTCTACAACTAAATCTTATCATTTAGCGTCCTTTGTGATCCGATATAGTAGTAATTTCTTGATAATTTAGCCAAAAAAAAAAAAAAAAAAACAAAGTATTTCCCTTGTCGTTTATGAAATATTACCCTATTAAGTGTCCACTTGTAAAATTTATCTGCGTTTCCTTTCATCTGAATATATTTCATCAAAACAGGAAATGTTTACGTATTAAACAAAGCAGAACTGAGTAAACCGTTTTTCTTGAAGGTTACGTTTTAACATTTCCTATAAATATTTACTTCTCTCAATTTTTGTACTTTAAACTTATAGATGTTGTCACGTTAAAACAATTTATAAAATACAAAAGCCCCACAAAGCCAACATATATATCCTTTTAAGCAAACTATTTCTTTGTTGTTCGTAATTAGACCACCTTTTTTGTTTCTAATTATAACATGTACTCAATTGTAGTTAAACTGAGCAAACAGGATTTTAGCACGTTACGTTTTATCATTTCCACTAAATATGTACTTCTCGGAATTATTGTATTTTATATAGATTTTCTGAAACCAATATATCAATTATAGTAATTTAAAAATACAAAATTCCCATACAGCTTTCGTAGCTGAACATATATAACTAATGACCTGGAGATATTAAAACACATACTGGCCTCTCACTGATACTGCCGATGTCTACTGAAATATATGATGATTATTTAGTAAACCCTTCGGAAGTTTTGAGTCAGAGTTTTCTTCCGGAGCCATTATAGATGTTTCCTTTTGTCTTTTTTAATTGATATGTCATCTCCACTAATAACTTTTACCTTTTGTAGTTCTTTTTTCTAACAATGTTCATCGTTCGGGTATATATACACTTGGCCATAACTTAAGGTCCACTCCTATTTTAACTTGAAGTGAACTTTAAATTGTAAATGTAATATTATGTATTTTAAGAGATTTCAGATATTACTGTTATGAAATTATCCCAGTTACAAGAGAAAATATTGCAAAGGTACACTCGGCCTACAAAAAATAGATATTCAATGGCTATTTTAAAAACGAAGTGCAAAATGGGTGTTGATTACCAGGAATCGAATTCCACTGAAACGTGCGATTTCTTCTGGAAAGTAACGCTATCAGAACCTGAAAATTTCATATTGTCAAAATAAGCACACTTACAATAAAAAAAGTATTTTTGAATCCTGGGATACGTCTTCAATTCATTTGAGGGAGATAATCTGTTAAGAGTAGGTAAGAACTGAACCGTCAGTCTAAAACGAATAATCCAACATCGTAACAACAAAGAAACAAAGACTTAACACGATCATGGCACAAAAAAAAAGAACACACACACACATACAAAGATAAACAACATGCACCCAATAAAAACCATGGGTGAGATCAGGTAGAGTAAGTATCACCTGCCGTGATAAACATGCTAAATCCGGTAGTAAGGTCAAATCCAGTAGAGGAAACAACAATTAAGCTTTTGAAGGGAAAGACATGTTGACATGTGGGAAACAGACATACCAGAGCGTTCAACAAGATGGTGATGTCGACTGTAAAACTTCTTGAATGACGACTTCACGATATGAGTAACACAATCTTGTTTAAGTAGCCTATTTGTGAGCAACCGGGTTGCATCAAAGAAGTCACTGTATCGACCACAGGCCCTTGAGTAGTAAATGAGTTAGGAGTATGCTGGCGCTGCTGGAATGTTGCTGCAAGGAAAATCGCGTGTGTTATACATTTTAGTTTGAAGTATACCTCTGCTGTCAATTTTAATATGAAGGTCAAGGAACGAGTTCAATGTGGAAGTGTATGTTGTGTCTCTAATTTTGAGCCTTTTTGGATAAATCAGATGACGAAATCAATAAAGCGAGGGTTTCTTAGTGACAGAATATCATCTATAAGCTAAAATTGAAGGATAATGCTAGTTTTATCTTTAATTGGAGGAAGACCTTCGATGAATTGAGCCTCATACGAGTTGAGAAACAGATCGACTAGGAGAGTTGCACAGTTTGTGCCCATGGGAATACCGATAGTCTGTTGAAAAACAAGTACTCAAAACTGGCTGTTGCTAGTGCCGGTACCAAGTCCGGCTGTCCCGAGTTCCTATCGTTTTTTTACGTTTGTCTAATTTGTGTTTTTCCTGTGTAGTTCCCTAGCATATTGTGGCATGTATTTATAATTTTCAGCCATTGTAGGTGTTTCCTGTTGTCCCTTTAATTTCATCTAACATTTGAACCACTCTATTTTCTGTACATTTTTTCTCCAATTCAGAGTCATTTTTTCACAGACTTGTTCTCTACCCACAACAATGTACCTAATGAACCAAAATTTTTGTAGGCCTTCTCTGGCAGCTGCCAAGGCAGAGGTTCACAACATAGATATAGGTTTTGTAAAACATTTGGCAGACCCAGCGATGTATAGTTCTTTGAATGGACATTTTCTGTAATTTGGTACCAAGTACAAACAGGAAAATCTGTGTTCTCATCATCGATGGAAATACCGAAGGAAAGCATAACATATTTATGGTTCTGTATTATCTCCTCCATATCCATAGTAGTAGCTGTTGTAAGTTGGATTGGATTGCGTTCTGAATTTTAGATGCCTAAATACAGTTTTGAAGGATATTTTCACGAAATCGTCAGGTATCAGCACGAATACCACTTTAATAGTACTGTAGCTGGGTGTGGCATTGAATTTCAATAAAGTAGTCTTATTCATACTTTTGTTCCTAGTCTGTGGACGCCACGGCGTCTTGCTTGTTTGTGTACAAAATTACATTTTTGTATACACCTTTTTGTTAGTGGAACTGACGTCAGCTCTGACATATATATTGTCATTTGATACCTATGTTTCTATGCTCATACAGGTGTGGATTATCATACAAAAATAATTTTGAATCTCATTCATTACTGAATTGCCATTTTTCCCCAATTGTTAAAGAAAATGACAATTTTCATTTATTAATGTTTTCCCATCCACCTTTGAAAAGGATGAAATTTTATAAAATACGTAATTCAACTGAAGTTTTCTTTAATTTTTTATGGGAATTACCTAAAATATTTCAGTGGTATGTCAATAGATCTGTTGTATATCTTACCCTTTCCGTGCCATTAGGGCAAGATGGGGCCAAAATTGCAAGTAAGGAAATTACCTAAAATATTTTTATTTTTATTTATTTATTTTTTTTTATTTCAGTGCATGTTTCTTTTCTTTGGATTCCTCTTAGCAAAAGCTATTTCCTTCTATTGCATTTAAAGCATTTAAAGTACCATCAACAATTTTGGTAATCTGTGTTTCTGTTCTACCTCTTTTCATTAGCCCTGATTTAAATTCTATTTTTATTTATTTTTGTCTATAAGATTTTAATATTTGTGCTTCGTTTGTGGCGGATTGTTTCGCATTAGATAAACCATCTGAAAACAAACGGTTGGTGAGAGTTGGATCTCTGAAAATATTGAAAGGTTTCCGTTGCTCTGGTATACGTTTTTAATATGAAAAAGAAAGGAAATTGGGTAAATGTCAAGGAGATAACATGCCATTTCCGACCCAAAACAATGCATCTAGGGGTCACCGTACGGTCTTCAACACATTGAGGAACCTCACACCATATAGCAAGCCCTAAATGGCCCCAAAAAGGTAAAAAGTGAAAAAAATCAATGGAAACAAACCACACCCAATAACCAAAATAACAAGAAACTAAAATTTTATAAGAAGACAAGGACAAGCCAATGACCAACATATTCCTGACTTGGGACAGTCGCAAAAATTGCGTTGGGGTTAAGTCCGACTAACTTTTGTCGTAGAATCTCGAGCCTTTGTTTAAGAATGTATCAATGCAACACAACCCCTGTTTTAATATTTCGTGAGTGAATGTAAATGTGATTTGCGATATAAAATAATTCGACGTGTATTTTAATAATTTTGGGTACCCATAAACCGGTTTAACCCTACAACTGGCTGTTGCTAGTGCCGGTACCAAGTCCGCCTGTCCCGAGTCCCTATCATTGTTAACTAGTGTCTTTTGTCTTTTTAATGTTTTTCGTGTGTTCTTGCATGGCAAATCTTAGCATGTAATTGTAATATTCAGTCACTGTAGATGTATCCTGTTATTCCTTTTTTTCATTTACCATGGTAAATTAAAAAAAACCCGTCATCTCTATATCTTTCGTGGAAAATAATTTATGTTTTTATTCGAATTTATTCAATATACTTTCCATTTCAAAAATTCTCAAATCTACTTATACGCCAGATTCCGCTCCGACAATTTGAAAGCCAACTTGCAACTTTGAAAATGAGTGCAGTGTATTTCTGACTAATTCTAGAACTACAGTAACTTGTGGCTTTATTAAAAGAAACGTCACTTTAAATTTAAGTAAAAGAGGTAACAAAGAAATAGAGATTAACAAAATATAGAAAATACCCAAGTTGCATAAAAAACAATAAATTTTTCAATGTGTCTCAAGGAGTAACCTCTCATCAGCAGCATTGAAATCAAATAATATTGAAAGCCATAATCCAAAAGTAGTTCAAAGAGATGTACCTATGACCAGAAATATCTAAATAGGAAGCAAAATTTATGACGAAGGATATCTACCGGGTGCCATATACGGAATGAAGCCTCAGTATTTTAAGGGGTTAGAATTTGGAAAAAAAACAGAAAATTTCTATGACACGCAAGATAAAATTTTCATATCAGCTTAGTCTGACAACTGGGCTGGTGAATACTCTCGGGGACCTCTGGTCCACCTGCAGTGGCATTTACCCATTGGTTCAAAGTACAAAAGTTACCGAAGTACCAAAGTTAGTTATGGTACTTTAATGAGCTATATGATGAAACTGATTAACGGAAACAGCAAACAAAACATAAACCAATTGCTATGGTAGCAAAGTTCAATAAACACTGGCAAAAATACAAAGAAATGATGCGAGATGCAAAACTATTTTTAATTCAACCCAATCATCGTTAACAAAAGCATAACAATTTACAACATATTCAGCAAAGGATAAAAAGTATATTGTAGATTGATTATAAACTACCCCAAGAGAAACAACTCTTGAATCAATGATGCATGGTCCAAACTAACAAAAAGCGTTTTCAGAACGCAGTTTAATAAAATTACAAAATTTGATAACCACTGATAAAGTCGATTCAATGACTTGAAATCAGAAGTCACAAGTGTAATGCCAGAATACGTCTGACTCACCGCTCAAGTTGTGAAAGGTGCATAGGAGAGTTTTAGGGTAAATCCTATTGAAGAACAGGTATTACTCGTTCAAAAATAAAAAAAGGACAATATCAAAGTAACTAATGACTAAAATCAGAATTCGATTTCCATATACACTGTAAGAAAATTTAATCATTTAAATAGATAAAAAGTGTTTCATGATATCACTGTAACAGTATAGATTAAATAATACGGATTAATTATTGCACTCTAACGAATGGAAAATCATTTGTTGTGATTATAAAATAAGAATCCATCAAAACAACGACAGTAGAATACCGAAGGAACAAAGGAGTGAAATTTAGAAGACTCAAAGTCCAAAAGCATGGCCAAAACGAGAACACAGAAAACACTGACGGTAGACACAAAACAATGACGTTAGACAGATTCAAAGCACAGAAATAAAAATCACAACATTCAAAACAAAGGCAAGCACAGCGTGAACCCAGTGAAACTGAGAGTGACATCAGGTGCTCAAAAAGAGTAATTTAGAATTGCTAGCCATACTCCTAATACAATGAATTTGAACACAATGACAAAATATATATTAGACAAAAAATTGGCGTCAAAATGGGCGAAGCGGCATCCGTCGAAATGAATAATTTGACAATGTTTGAAATTGGAAAGTATATTGAATGAATTCAAGTGCAAACTAAAAATTATTTCCTGTACAAGATTACATGAATCTGACACCAGGGTGACTACTAGACATAAAAATCTCAGACACCTAAGGGTAAGATTTCAAGTACTCGGACGAAGCGTGTTGAGTCCGAGACGGTAGAAAATTTACCAGAGTTTTCTCCCCCTCAGCATCAATAAAATAAAACAAAATCACCGTCGGCCGTCATTGTTGATTACTTCCCCTTTCTAGACGTCATAATGCATGGAGCATGCGTCCGAGTTCGGGGTATTTCGGTGCCGAGAATTTTCGCATTTACGGTGCATTTAAGTTCAATTTTCGTCTTTCAAAGGCAATCGATGTTCTATTAAATTGTATTAAATTGTATACCTTTCGATTCATGTTAACTAAGCCGTATATATTTTCATAAAATATTGGCGTGAATAAATGCGTGTAGCTTATTTTACATCCCCATGTGAAACACAGAAAAATCTTGCACCGTGAAAATAATGGATTTCCTTTTCTCACTTTTGAGACACAGCAGTTACTATTTCCTTGTCTTACACTTATGTAAGACAAAAAAAAAATTCGTATAGTTTTTACTGGCAAATATCATGTTTTGTGACGGATGCCGCTAGCGGAGGAGGACATGCTTACCCATCCGGAGCACCTGATGTAAATCCCGGTTTTTATGAGAGTTCACACTATCAGTACTTTAGTTTTTCGTGTTGTCTTGTATACCATACTGCAAAATTTTAGTTTTGTCTTCATCAGCAATGTTTGTGCTACTGATTTGTCTTTGTGATTGCTTCATTACTGCAGAGATTACAAAAAGCTTTTCAAAATTTCACCATGGTACTGTTTCAGGGTTAGAGAAGTAACATGTACCATGAACTTTATTGGTTTTTTTGTCTAAGGGTTTGAAAATGACATTCACCAATCTACTAAACAGATCTTTCAAAGCACTATATGCCTTACTGATAGTTTGACGGGTGTCGCTAGCGGAGCAGGAATTGCTAATCCTTCCGGAGCACCTGATGTCACTCCCGGTTTTCATGGGAGTTCACAATATGAGTGCCTTAGTTCTAAATGTTATCTTTTTATTTCCGTGCATTATAGCTGCGTCACGTCCTTCTTTTTTCTTTGTTTTCCTCTGTTGTATGGTCCAAACTACCACAGAGGGTTTTAAACAACACAATTTGCAAAATAACAAAATTGTATATTGAGAAATTCTGCTAACAAAATGTGGTTAAATTTATCAGGTGCCAATTGCATCTCCATTGTCTTACACATAGACCATAGCAGTCAAATACTAATCTTAACAGAAGCTTAAAAATATACTTTCAAAAACAAAATTCATAAAATCGACTGGTTAGACAAAAAGCAGCCTAATAACTTATATAGTGTTGGCAACAGCTACATCATTACATACAGAATAAATTTAGTAATAAGCTGAACTATATTAAAAACTTAGTAAAAGTAAACTACGGCAAATTATTAGTCGAATATATAATTCATCTTTATATTGAAAATAACTGAATTAATAATTCATCTCTCATACAATAGTAAAAATTAAACAATATCTACGAGATTAAAAAAAAGGAATTCGCACATACTAATGTGTAATATTCAAAATCACTCCCGATATTCGTTCACATCTTGACAGCTGTTGATATTGTTTCAAAGCATTAGAATATTAAAATGATAAGTCAAACCGTGCAATAAATGGGTTCATTACAGAACATTATAATACAAATAAGTTGGGTTAGTGTTCGTACACTCCACAGTTGATTTGTGTACATTTTGGTACATTTTCCTTTCTTATCAGGTACATATCCTTCGTCACAAAGAACTAGATCATCCTGTGTACACTCAAAATCGAAGAAAAGGTGCGTTTGATGATCCATTTTGTGATGATACAGATACATCTTGTTATCATTTTATGGTTACAACATTAATCTTATATTCTGGTATGATGACTTGAAACTTTTTCATTAATTCTTTACCACAAGGAATCAAAGGTATTCCAGCTTTGTAGTGTAATTCTATGTCTAATTTTTCTTGAATTCGACATCCTTTTTTATACAGTTCTACTTGTCATGTTCATCCAATCGAGCTTTTTCTGTAGCGGTAACACTTGCACAACACAAGTCTACGTATTCAGTTTTCACTTTCACACTTCCGTTAGGTATATTTACAAGATGAACTTCCAAATCTACATCTTCATTTGTTTTGAGATTTCGTTTTCATTCGTTCAACGAAAGGTCACTAGTCACTTGATTTACTCTGAGAAACGGTATCGTAATAAGAAAAGTCAAATCTGATGATTGTAATATAATTTTAATCAGGTCTTCCGGTTTGGTAAACATGGTAACTTCTTCCAGTATAGCTTCATATAGTTGATGCAATATCCTTAAAATTTCTTGTATATTGTTGGCGTTGATGTTTTGACTTGGAATTGATATTGTGTATAATTTGTTTGGAATCGAGGCATTGTTTGCTGTCCTTTAATCTCCAATTTATATATATCTGTGTATGTTCTGGCTGGAGCTCCACCACTCTGATGTATTCTTTGCTTTCCGGTCAAGATATCTTTTATTCGAAATTTTGCACCACATCTGTTGCACGGAAAACATATTCCCTCATTATGCTTCTCTCTGTGTCTATTAAGATTATCTTTTCTGGTAAACCGCTTCGGACACATGTCACAGTAAATTCCATGTGATCTCTGTGTAAACTATAATGACTCAACAATTTGTTTATGGTGTCAAACATACAATCTATTCTGTGCGTACATCGAAATTTTGTGTCCGTCTTGCAGAGCGACTATAAAGCCGGTCTTCGAACCTTTATATAGTCGAATTTATTGTCTCGAAGGCTGTGATTGATCGCAATTGTAAAAATAAATTTGGTTAGAATGATTTTCCTGCAATCTGATTAGACAGTATTATGTGCACTTTCAATCAACTTTTTGTTGTCATTTTAACTTTTAAAATTTGTTTACACTTTAAAAGTATTTCATTTTTTAATGTTTGAGTATTATTTTTCAACAATTTGTTTTATTTCTTCAAATTTATATGATAATAAATGCTTTTTAAATTTTTTTTTTAACTTTTACAAAATTGTTCCGCTGTGTTACAAAACTTTTTAAATGTTTGCAAAAATGTTTCGTTGTGTTCTCACAGTTCTGTAACTTTTGTAAAAAAAAAATTGTGTGTGTAACCTTGTGTTGTCATATTTGTGTAATTTTTGTAAAAAAATATTTCGCTATTTCTTTTGTTTGCAACTCTTGAAAGATTTTTATGTTTATCAAAGTTTTGTGTATATTTCGCATTTTGTTGAAATAGATTCATTGTCTTGTCATAATCTATAACTTTTGTAAAATAGTTCGTTTTGTTATCATAATGTGCAAGTTTTTTTTTTTTTTTTTTTTTTTTTTTTTTTGTTTCAGTTTTTCTAAATAATTACTAAAATATTAATGTTTATATACATTTTTACGGGTTTTTGCTTCTGCTAATGTACTGCTGTGCTGCGCTGTGATATAGGGCATTTGCTGCTGCGATGTAATGTGGTGGTTTTTAGATATCTGGTTTTGGTGGTAGTGGTAGTTTTATGGTATCTAGGTGGGGTGGTAGTGTTGGTATAGCTTTTAAGGTATCTGGGATTTGGTTGTGCTGGTGATGTTGTTCAAAGGATGGTGGAGGTTAAGTGGTGGTGGTGGTTTGAGGTATCTCGCTTGCTTGTGGCAGTGGTGGTGAAGGTGATGGTTGATTTGAGGAATATCAGTGGTGGTGGTTGTTTAAAGGTATCTGGGTGGTGGTGGTGATTTTAATGTATCTAGGTGGTGTTGGAGATGGTGGTGGTTCAAAGGTATCTACGTGGTGTTGTTGTTGTTGGTGGTGGTTGTGGTTTTAAGGGATCTGGGTTTGGTAATGGTGGTTCTAATTGTATTAGGCCATGGGCTGAAATCACTTTTCGTGCATCTCGCCCCCTTATGATCCAGACCGACCTTTTTCAGTCCTTTTATATCCCCTCTCCAAAATAAAGCATGTTAACAGGAATATAACCTGCAGTATACTATAGACAGAATAGAGCCACTTTTATAGTACAACACACAAAATTCTTGTATTTAGTTTTAATCTTAATTTTATCTTTTAATTAAGATGTACTGAAATTTGGTACCAAATTGACGCTTGTTTATCATACTTTGCAATGAACACAAGTTTGGCTACTTTACGCCATTTTTATGATCTGGGGATACAAAAATGTACCCCTCCCCCTGCAAAAAATTGCGAAATGACGATTTTTTGGCTGTCAACTCCTTTCAGATAAATTAATCTCGTTATTTGATGTAGTTTTTATGCCTTATTTTTCAGTTCTGATACAATGTTGAAAAATAAGACAATTAAAGTAGTCCTTAAAATTTCTAATTTCGATATATTTTTTTCTTGAATTTATATCTAATAATTGCCAATACAATAATGATTTATGATAGGTAAGAAACATGTTGTGTGAAGAAACTTTAGATCAGAAATGCCAAAATTAGCTCCACACTCCCTTAAAATTAAGGGAAAATTTAAGATATTCAGGCACTAAATGATAAAAAGATAATGTCTAATGCAAATTATTGTGTGTATTTCAATATAGCTGACACGACAATTAAAGTAGATTCAAACTTTTTAAGGGTCTTTTTTTTGCCTTTCTGCTCGAAATTTTATGAAAAAATGGAAATTTGCCGTTCTTCAGAATTATCGCTGTTTTGACTTAGAGATGTAAATACTTCACGAATTTTATATAAAGCTTAAAAACGTTGATAAAATATCGTTTCACTATACCTAAGCTATTAGAAAGCATGCTTTTGAACATTTTAGATTTACTTAATTCTAATTTATTGCAAACATATTACCCCTCCCCCCTAAAAAAATATTTTTCAACACAATTTATTTCATTTCATTTGGCTTGAAAATCTTAAACATTGTATAAAGGTCCAATAGCATATCATTTCAAACACGAAAATACACAGAGACTCCCATATTTCACAAATAAGATCATGCGCGGTCTTTATGGGTAGTTATAAAATTCTGATATGCTGAAAAGTCCCATTTTTATGAAAATAGCCCAAAATATTAATTTTGCCCATATTATATCACTGAACACTCCTGGTTTTTCTAAACATTGTTTTAAGATAACTTATGTATCGTTTAGAACAATGAATTGGCAAATCAACAGATAAATCCTCCAGATTTGCAAAATATAACTCTTAAAAAGTGAATTTTGGACAAATCTGAAATGCCGAAAATTCGCATTTTTCATCAATTTTGGCTTTACATTTAGATCATATTTGGTTATTTGTTCTCTATCAGTTTTTAAATATCTTTGAGTATATGGTCTTCCAAACATTTAGATTTTATCTGCACTGAAGAGACATAAGTTGTCGAAATGCGCATATGCAGAAAGTAAATTCACAGTAACCTCGGTATTTAGTTATTTTGTACCAAATATTGAGTTTAATCTGACAAGTGGGACTTAAAATGACAAATCATGATAAAATCAATGCAACATTGCTATATGTAATGCAGACCTTGCGTGTTTTGGTTATTTTTATGCGAATATTGACAAAAAATTGGCGATTTAAGGCTGAATTTGTTGGGGGTAGGGGTAAGATTTTCGGTTTTTAGAGTCACATGCCTTGTTTTCTAAACAATATTCTAAGACAACACAGAACAATTAAATGGCATATCTGCAGATAAATCCTCAAAATTTGACATATATTACGATTTAACAGTGAACTTTGACAAATCTGAAATGTAATAATTTCCAATTTTTCATTAATTCGGGGCAAAATATTGAGTTTAAGCCAACAAATACCAAATCATGATGTATTCATGCAATATTGTAATATATAACACACGTTTTGCGTGTTCTTGTTATTTTATCCGAACAAAGACATCAAATTGACAATTTTAGGGAAAAGTTGTAGGGGTAGGGGGTAAGATTTTCGGTATTCAGAGTCACATTAAACACTCCTTGATTTTGAGACAACTAATGTATTCCTGAGAACAATTAATCGGCATATCTGCAGATACATCCTCCAGATTTGCCATAAATAACGGGTTAACAGTGAACTTCGGACAAATCTTAAATTTTTAAATTCCCATTTTTCCTCAATTGAAAATGTTAAGTTTAAGTCAACAAACGGCCGTTAAAATACCAAATCGTGAAGTAATTCATGCAACATTGTCATATTCAACACAAATTTTCGTGTTTGAGTTAATTTTATGTGTAAAAAAGACAAAAAAAAAATAGGAAAAATTTGTTGGGGTGGGGTAAGATTTTTGGTATTCAGAGTCACATTTAACACTCCTTGTTTTTCTTAACAATAATTAAAGGTAACAGATGTATCGCCTAGAGCAATTAAATGGCAAATCTGCAGATGTATCCTCCGGATTTGACATATATAACGATTTAACAGTACACTTTGGACAAATCTGAAAAGTTGAAAATTCCCATTTTTCATTAATTTTGTGCAAAATATTAAGTTTAAGTCGACAAATAGCTTAAAATTAACGTCAACATTTCGAAAGAGTAGGGGTAAGGTTTTTCAATTTTTATAACATAAGGTAAGAGTTATGTCCCTTGTAATGGAGGTGTGTTGTTTTGGAGCCCCGAAAAAAAAATGCTATTTGATCGTCATATATATGTTTTTAGACTCAATTTTGGGGAATTTATACACTTATACTTATCCGTATATTCGTTCAGGAGATATAGTTCATTTAAATCTGTAGATATGTAATCTATTGCTTTCGTTGAGCGAAATCTTGTGTCTTGTGTATCGTTCCTGACTTGTATTCACAACTCCGACATAATGACTTTCGTCCAGAGGGATCATTCCAAACAATTTGGTATACAATTTTCAAAGGAATAAACTATGATGAAATTTTGCACGGGCTTATGAATAAAGTTGAGTTGAACAAAGTAATATCAGTTCAATTTTCATAAAAAATTACACTGTGTCACTCGAAGACAATCAATCTAAGGAAAAAATACTAGCAAGTGGAATAATCTGAAAACAGGTCAGTAACATTTTATGAAGTCAAAAAAAGTATCACCAACGTGACTATTAAAGATCTTCCCTATAAGGTTGATGACTGTTTTGTCGCTACTCAAATGCTTAAGTATGGTACAGTTATTCCTGGGTCAGTAAAAATAGGGTAAATTAAAGGTACAAGCATTCAGAATAGATCACGGTATTTGCAGATTTTAAATTGTGCGAAAACATTACTTAACAGAACAAATATTCGTCGCTTTGAGGTAAGACTCTTTGCAATTAATGACCGGGCTGAGTTTATATACTGTAAGGCTACTGGTAACCCGTCTTATGCTTGTAAATAAAATCCAATTCCTGGTAGAAATACTACAATTGTGGCGAGGTTGGTCACATGGCCAAAAACTGTACTAATGCTCTGAAGTGTAGTTTTTGTACTCAGACTGGTCATAGCAGGTCTTTCTGCGATCTCTATTTGGTTGATAAGGCTAAGCAAGATTAGTTTTTGTAATCAGACTGGTCATAGCAGGTCTTCTTGCGATCTCTATTTGGTTGATAAGGCTAAGCACGACTACGGTGCTTATGCCCCCGAGATTTTGGAAGGTCGACAGTTAAACAGCCGAGAACTCGAAATATCACGAAGTGAAAGTACCAGTGACCCACATTCCAATGTAATATCTGATAACATATCAGAATCAAACTTACCACCTGAAACAATCTCAGAAACCAATCTTAAAGAACAGGACACTAATTCTGAAAAGGTTGAGTGAATTGGGTGCCTCAAACGGCAAGCGTCTTCATTTCTTTAGACTTAATCTTATAAATGTCTCTATCTCTGGTGCTTCGTTGGAAAATGTCGAACAGTGCATCGATATAGTGCAAAAAGGGTTGACCCTACTAAACATGTTAGCAAAGTAGTAATTTGTCTTGGTACATGTACAAATGACGTGACTAAAAGCAAACATAATAGTGATTGTTGTATATATGTTAATGTATCTTGTTTTGGTTATTTATAATACATGTTTGCTCTACAAGTCACATATATTTTTCGTGTGTTACGATTCTTATTTATTTTTTTTTAATTTTCATGTTACCAAATAGTTGATTTCAACTTCCTTTATGTGTATTATCATGTGTTCCCTACATGTGTTGGAGTCTATTAACACGAGAGAAATTACCGTCGAGGTAAATTCGTTTACAACCATTGTATACCGATACACTCAAGTCAAATGAGTTGTTTTTTCTTTAAGAGATATCGATGAACTGATTATGTTTATTTATATATCATGTATAAATACAAATGGTTTGCGTTCAAAGAAAAAAAGATTGTGCATTTTTGAATGGTTTAATAAACGAAATTTCGAATAATTTGTTTGCAAGAGACTCACTGTACCGATGATGTTGAAAATAAATGGAAAAGGGAATGGAAAAATATACGTGATGGGGATAGTTCATGGAACTGTGGGACTAGCGAGTCGAAAGGGGGGAGGGTTTGTTGAATAAAAAGTTAAAGTTTAACTATGCGGAAATTGAGAGAGAAAACTATGGAAGGCTTATTAGTTTTGAAGTAACTAACGATATAAAGAGGTTGTATGTCAAATGTATCTACTCGCCAAAACGATGGTGAGCAGAGAAAACACTTTTTCGAATTCCTTCTCTCTAAAGAGGACACAAATTAAAATTTGCATCAACTAATTTGCGGTGATTTTAACTGTGTCCTCGATCAAACAAGCGATAACTAGTCTAATGTTAAAATAATTCATTTTCCGTTAAGTGATCATGACTTGATTACTGCTAATATAGAACTAAATGAAATTGAACGGGGTCCAGGGGTATGGATTATGAATGGAAATACTATTAGAGTGAGCTATTTAAAGGTACTTTTGTAGCCGTCTGGGAAAACATGAAATTAACGATTAATATGTACTCAAGTTTAAGGGGCTGGTGAGATATTACCAAGATAATGTACCGAAATTTCGACAAAATGGAATGTTAATGAAAAAAAAACTAAAGGACATGAAAAAAAAAAAACGCAATTAGGAAGAAAACTTAAAGACTATTTACGAAAAAAAAAACAAAAACAAAACAACAAAAAAAACAAAAAAACAAAAAACAAAAAAACAAAATTACAGAAGCTGACATCATCAGGACTAAATGCTCATGGTTTGAATAGAGGGAAAAATCTTCTGGATATTTTTTCAACTGAAGAAAAATAACGGACAAGACAAGTTTTGGAATAGAATAAAATGTGAAGATTGGTCTTGTAAAAGTGACATTGATGATATATTAGATCAGCAATTAAAATTTTATGATCATTTTCTCTTAAACTGAAGGTTGGGGTGAAGAAAAGGGAAACCTGTTACTTGATTTTGTTGATAAAACCTTACATAAAATTAGAAATTTGAAATAAATAAAAATATAGAATTTAATGAACTTGAAAATTTTGAAAATTTATAAACCCAAAAATCTCCAGATGGAGATGGTATAATAGCGTCTCTTTATCAGTAATCCAAACTGAATTTAAAAAAACTAATAATTGAAATATTTTCTGAGGCCGATCTTTGTCAGTCTCAAAGTAAAGGAATTATTTTTAAAGGCGGAGAACATGAAAATATAAATAAAAATGGAGACCTTTTAACAGTTTTTGAATTGCGAAAATAAAATTACAGCAAAAATTCTAGCCAAAAGATTTAAATGTGTATTACAAAAGATAGTACACGATGTCCATTAGGTGGGTAGGAAATAGATAGAAGAACAGGTAAGATACATAAGGTATTTAAATAATAGTGTTGCAAGCAGCTCTATAAAACATGAATGATACACGATGAACACTAGGTGGGTAGGAAATAGATAGAAGAAGGATAAGGTTTCCATTCCACCTAATGGTTTCCTAACCACCTAATGTTCATCGTGTACTATGTTACAACTCTAGTTTTCCTACGAGGAGGATTGACTAGGTTACCGAAAGCTATATTTTTATATAGCCTAGGTGCCCTAGTGGTCTATGGCGCTGGACATAGTGCAGGCGGTGTTGCCATAGATGACAACAAAGCAGGGTTTCAAATCAAGCCATAGACCTTGCTGGATTTTCCGATGTTAACAGGTTTAAAAAGACGATTTTCATCACTGTTGGCATTCGGAATCATATATTCTACCTTTGCAGCTCTCCTTACCAACACATTATCATTCATATTATAAAGAGCTACGTGCAACACTATTATCTATATTGCATGATAGTTTTGTTGAATACGATGCTCTTATTCTTGTTAGCTTTTTATCACATTTATAAATAAGACAAATTTCTACTCACATTTCATTGATTAAACTCCATGATAAACAACATAATATTTAGGTCGCTTTGACATGCTTTCATGGTGTACTCGATTATTTGTCTACATAAAAAGATCCCGGTATTGATATACTTGATAAATTCGAATATAAATGTTTAACAAAGTATATAAAACCTATTTTAGTGTGTATATTTAAACAACAGTGGATATTTTTCATTTTACATGAGTTTGATAGCAACGTAACGTATAGTTGACATTGACGTATTAGACCGTAAGGCAAATTCTTTGCATCGTACTCTTGAATACTTTGTAATCTTGTGTATGTCAGTATTGTTTAAAGAGAAAAAATACGTTCAAGTTATGGTGTGCTTAAACTTGTATACTGTGGCTACAGTTTGAAACTGATAATATTTTCCTATGGGAGATTTTTCGGAATAAAAAAAATCCTTTAATACTTTCTCATCTTCTTAGATTGTAACAAAATTATGATTCACGGCTCTTGTTTTGATTGTATTTCATCACGGAGAAGATAACTGTTTCCTTTACCATCACTCTGTAACAAATAATTATGAATATTGTTATCGTGTAGTGTTCTTTTAAAATATGGAAAGCCAAAGGGGTCAAAATGCTTTATGCTAAATTCCTTTTTCTAAGTTCTTTATTTTACATTCTACTTTCTTATTTTTACTTCTTACTTCTATTTTCTAAACTGTTACTTCTGTGTTCAGAATTCTGACTTCGAATTTCGAATCTTTAAAGCCTTTTTCTAAATTTAAATTCCTTACTTCTAAATTTGTCATCCTAAATTCTAATTTCTTCATTTGAATTATATTTTTTAATTCAAAATTCTCGTTTTGTGATTTTAAATGCTAGTTCCTATATATAAAAATTCGGAATTCATTGCTTAATATATTTTGTATTCTCTTTTAATTAGAATTATTATAAAAATACAAAATAGAAATTAAGAAGTCAGAAAGATTAATATACATAATGCAGAATACATAAAATAAGGATAAAGAAAAAAGAATCAAGAATTTAGAAGCAAGCATAATTAAGTAATGGAAAGATCTTAGTTAACCGTTTAAGAGATTTCACCACAAAGGTGCTTGGTGTGTTGGAAGCTTGGTCGTCAACAAATATAATTTTACATGTTAAGTGTTCTTACAATCGCTATCATTCGTATTCCAACAAATAGACTAATAGAACACAATTACAATATTTAAACAACCACAGGGCACTCATCGAGTCAATGCGGGACTTTTGAGTCGGGTTCCATATACTATACGAAAACAAATCAATACATCAATACTTTGGGATGAATCACTAATTAAAGAATGAACACTGTTGAGCTAAGTGGGGATTATATTTAAGATATTGTAGCCGTTCGGGTTAATTGTTTTTCGTTAATCAAAATTAAGTTATAAAATTGTCATGTAGGAAAAATGATAAGTGTTCACTTCAATTTCATAAATAGCTTCTTTTAGGTGGAATATATTTATTTCAATATTTCAGGAATCCAGTCATTCCTTCTAGCTGATCGTTTCCGCCTTCAGTTGCAAGAGATTTCCTTTCTTGAAATATTTTACGAAAGGATATGGAGTAAATGAACATGGGACCACAACACATATGTTAACTCCAACTGCAATAATTTTAATGAGCTGTATGGCGATTTCGGAAATCAATTTCTTTTCAGCAGCACTAAAATCCAAACATATGAAATACATAACTTCAAAAAAATGTTTAAAATGCATAAAACCAAACGCAAACGAATAATCGGTTACATCATGTACAAGTACACTATAAATTAGAAAAATAAAGAGCATGCATCTCAAACGCGGGGAATAGTTTTAACAACTCCACACTGCATTAAAAGACAAACTGAATAATATATTTTACGAAAGGATATGGAGTAAATGAACATGAGACCGTAAAAAATATGTTAACCCAAACTGCTATAATTCAATGAGCTGTATGGCTGAAAGTCCACTTTAGTGAGAAAGCCACAAATCTGAAAGGATCTCTAACAATTTAAAGAATAATTAAGTAAATGGGGGAAATAACAATATTACCGAACAGAATTGACAAGACCGGAAGTCCCTGACACAAAAAGACAAATCCGGTAATATTGTGAAAAAAAATTTAGATCTATATCCTTTAAACATATTTATTATCAGTAATCATAAAATTTGAACTAAATGTTTAAATACTGATGTCTCCAAAGTTTCCCCCGTTGTTCACAACAATAAGAAGAACCAAATATTGAAATACGATGAAATTCGAAAGCGTAAACAAATAAGATCTTTTTTTCAAGATAATGTGAATGATAGAAGGTGCAAATATTTTTTTTTGTTTTCTTACTGTTGCAGTAGGTTCAAAAGAATTGGACCATCCATGCTTTGTCTAGAGAATACAGTTAGCTTTTACAGGCATACATAAACTATCATATGGGGTTAATTACAACTACGATGTTTATCAAATGTAAATATTCCATGTTATTATTTTGTGATATTTTAGTGTTCTGTGATTTGTTCAAATTTGCTCACATGTCATGTTTATTTCTAGGAGTTGTCAACAAAATGCCGAATTGACGTTACGTATTGATCATGTGCTAAAATATCTCAGTTTACCGTTCACGTTAAAGAATATAGATGAAAAAAATACTTGCTAACTAAATTTTACTGTTACTATTGTTTTTTTGATTTATCACATTGGCTAGGGGGAAGGTTTGGGCCCAGTAAAGCTAGTTTAACCCCGCCGCAGCAGGTTTGCGCATGTCCTAAGTCAGGAAATTGATTAGGCTTTTGTGTGTCTTGTCTTTTTTCTAGTTAGTTTACTTTATGTCTATAGGAGTCTAGGATGATGTTTATTTCGCAGAACTTGATTACTCTTTATTCAGGGGCCGACTCCGACCTGCCGTTGGGTGTGGGGTTTTCTCACCGTTCATTGAAGATCTTATGGTGGCTTTGAGTTGTCATTACTCCCCTTTGGGTCTCTTTGACACATTCCCCGTTTCCCTTCTTTTTTCTATTGTAATAAAGATTAATAATTAGAATTATTTGATTAAAATAACAAAATACCGAAGTTACTATGAATGTAGTTTCTGCAAAATAATGTTTTCTTAAATGTGATTTATTCGCCAAGTCTATTTATTTGATATGAAGTACTTATTTGTAGTTTCAAGACTCTCAATGGAACATACACGTGCTGACTTCGACGTTATTTTGAAATTTGTAAAACAATTTATTTATCTACATAGCTGTAAAAAAAGTTAAAAAGTGTAGAATAATAAAACAATTGTAGCCTATTAAATTCTGCCAATGCAGATATTTTTTGACACGAGAGAAAGTATGTTTATTGAGGGGCCGACTCCGACCTGCCGTTGGGTGTGGGGTTTCCTCACCGTTCATTGAAGATCTTATGGTTTATTACTCCCCTTTGGGTCGTTGTCTCTTTGACACATTTCCCGTTTCCCTTCTTTTTCTATTACACTTGGACGAAATTTATTGACATGAGAAGCTACATTGACACTCGGACGTCAATAGACTATACTTGTATATAATTGGAAGTAGGAATGTTTAAAGAATAATAAAACGAAAGACAGTATGGCAATTAAGAATGAGAAAAAGCTATTTAAAGTAAATGTAAATTGTTTCTTAAAGTAAATTTTCAAAACAATTTAGGTACCTTCATTGCCAACAGTTATTTGATAATAACCTGTTTATTCCTTTTGCATTTAAATCTGTAACCCGATCAATTAAAATCAATTATAATGGTTTTATATTGCTGAACATTGTTATTGATTTTGACATTACGTCAAATTACGACTATAAATAATTAAATACCGAAGTTACTGTGAATTTATTTTCTGCATATGCGCATTTCGACAACTTATGTCTCTTCATAGCAGATAAAATCTAAACGTTTGGAAGACCATTAAATCAAATATGTTAAAAAAACTGATAGAGAACAAATACCCAATATGATCAAAAGTATTGTTTCTTGTTTTTCTTTAAAATTTTGCACAAATTCATAGCAAATAAAATTAAAAAAAAGCCTCATTTACATATACAAGATTTACACTGGTATGTAAATTTACACATTGTAAAAAGTTTCCGGTTCATCTGATACACATCGACCGCATACGTCATAGATATGTGTGTATATAAAAATAGAATATAGACCCTGTTTGCGCATGCTGTCCCTACTTTCACTTTAAGACCGTCAGATTTAACTCCGTTTATAATATTTTGGATAATACATATTGTCTAAATATTGTATATCATCTATTTATTGAAATCATCCCGTCATGGTAGAGTATCACATATCTTTGATAAGTTGAACAAATATATTATGATGAAAGACACATATTACCTTCCCCACACACGCAAAAGGCATTTGTTTCAGGAAAAAATACCCTCTACCAAAGGGTTTAGAGTATTTTTTTCTGAAACAATTGCCTGTGACCTTCCCGTACAATGCACATTCCGTTTTAATTAAAAAAAATATCTATCTCGGTTGAGTCCCAGGACCATGTGTATTCAAGTTGATATGTATTATAACATGTGTAATACAGGAAGTATATAAAGAGTTAATTTCATCTTTAACAATATTTGACCAGTATTACAGGAGGTGCATATACAAATATGTTTTTCAATATTTTTATAGCACACTCTCTCAATTGCAAGGTCATGGGCACTTATTCTAGATTTACAAATAATTGATCTGTCTGTTTAATATTTACAGACATCCACATAGGATGGTTTTTAAATCAACTTATAAATCTTTCCGTAAAATGAGTTTATTATTTTCCTTTAAATTATGTATCGGTTGTGTTCTGTATTAGTTATATATCAATGACCTCAGGTCATCCCATATGTATTGGCTGAATGACCTCAGGTCATCCAATATGTATTAACTGATTGATCTCAGGTCGTTCCATATGTTTTGGCTGTGTTCTCTGTTAGTCATATATCAATGACCTCAGGTCATCCCATATGCTTTGGCTGTGTTCTGTGTTAGTTATATATCAATGACCTCATGTCATCCCATATGCATTGGCTATGTTTTGTGTTAGTTATTTTTCAATGACCCCAGGTCATCCCATGTTTTGGCCGTGTTCTGTGTTAGTTATAGATAAATGACCTCAGGTCATCCCATATGTATTGGCTGTGTCTGTCTTAGTTTTATATCAATGACCTCAGGTCATCCAATATGTATTGGCTGAATGACCTTAGGTCATCCCATATGTATAGATATTCATGAACTAATTATGACATCACAACGGAATAGACACAAGAAGAACACTTTGGTCTGAAAACCAACTCAATTACGCATCCAAATCATAATAAGTCTATAATACTATGACTCATTTAAAGTGCCAAAGGCACTCAGAAAATTAATATTGGGGCAACTCCAAATATTAACCTATCCTAAAAGTTTCAAGAGTAAAATTTATTATTAATTTCCTATAACTTTTTTTCCAGCTTTAGAATATGACAAATGTTGAAAAAGATGTGGTCACCAACAAGGAGTTAAAAATTTAAATTAAAGTATATTTATAGGCACTTAATTTGAGGAAAAGTGTAGTGTATAGAATAAAGTAGAAACTCAAAAAAAAAATCTTTTGCAAACCATCTTTACTACAGTTTGACTCCCTGTCGACAGTAACCCTTAGTACAAAAAGGGGAATCAATACAATATAAAGATGTGAGTATATACTCAAAAATTTCAGGTATAGTTACTACTGATATGCTGTAACTTTCTAAATTCCTTTTCACCTTACTGTTACTATACTGTATCAATAAGTTACTCAGTAAAACTATTTTTCTCTTTGAAGAGGGCTGAGAAACCATATATTTAAGTATTGGTATTTTTAGCTTGCCGGGACGAATTCTGAGAGCTATTGTCATCACCCCGGCGTCGGCGTTGTCGGCGTCAGCAAAACTTTAACCTGGCTTGTGGAATTGAGACCTGAGAACTAGGACGTTGATATATGGTATGTGACACCCTTGTGATGAGAGCTTTCTTTTGGTACCGTACTTGTAGACATTTTGACCTTGACCTTGCCCTTAGGGCAATTTAAAAAAAAATTAACCTTGCCTCTAGAAGGAAGGCTTTAAGTGGTAGGGTGTTCATATTTGGTATGTAACTTCCTTATGATGAGATCTTTATAGTGGTACAAAATTTGTAGACATTTTGACCTTGACCTTGCCCTTAGGGCAATTTTTAAAAAAACTTTAACCTTGCTTCCAGAAGGTAGGCTTTTAGTGGTAGGGTGTTCATATTGGGTATATAAGAACACAGCCAAAACATATGGCATGACCTAAGGTCTTCAGCCAATACACATGGCACGACCTGAGGTTATTGATATAAAACTAAGACAAGACACAGCCAATACATATGGGATGACATGAGGTCGTTGATATATAACTAAGACAAGTCACAGTCAATACATATGGGATGACTTGAGGTCATTTATATAAAACTAACATAGAAAAAAACCAATACATATGGGATGACCTGAGGTCATTGATATATAACTACGACAAGTCACAGCCAATACATATGGGATGACATGAGGTCATTGATATATAACTAACACAGAACACAGCCAATACATATAGGACGACCTGGGGTCATTCATATATAACTAACACAGAACACAGCCAATACATATGGGATGACCTGAGGTCATTGAAATATAACTAAGACAAGAAACAGCCAATACATATGAAATGACCTGAGGTCAATGATATATTTCTAACACAGAACACAGCCAATATATATGGGATGACCTGAGGTCATTGATATATAACAAGCACAGAACACAGCAAATATATATGGGATGACCTGAGGACATTGATATATAACTAACACAAAACACAGCCAATATGATATATGGGATGACCTGAGGTCATTGATATATATCTAACACAGAACACAGCCAATACACATGGAATGACCTGGGGCCATTGATATATAACTAACACAGAACAAAGCCAATACATATGGGATGACCTGAGGTCATTGATATATAACTAACACAGACCACAGCAAATATATATGGGATGACCTGAGGTCATTGATATATATCTTACACAGAACACAGCCAATATATATGGGATGACCTGAGGTCATTGATATATAACTAACACAGAACACAGCCAAAACATATGGGATGACCTGAGGTCATTCAGCCAATACATATAGGATGACCTGAGGTCATTGATATATAACAAAGACAAGACACAGCCAATACATATGGAATGACCCGAGGTCAATGATATATAACTAACGCAGAACACAGCCAATACATATGGGATGACCTTAGGTCATTGATATATAACTAACACAGAACCCAGCAAATATATTAAATGACCTGGGGTCATTGATATATAACTAACACAGAACACAGCAAATACATATGGGATGACATGAGGTCATTGATATATAACTAACACAGAACACAGCCAATATATATGGGATGACCTGAGGTCATTGATATATAACTAACACAGAACACAGCCAATATATATATGGGATGACCTGGGGTCATTGATATATAACTAACACAGAACACAGCCAATAAATATGGGATGACCTGAGGTCATTGATATATAACTAACAGGGAACACAACCAATATGATATATGGGATGACCTGAGGTCATTGATATAAAACTAAAACAGAAAACAGCCAATACATATGAGATGACCTGAGGTCATTGATATATAACTGACACAGAACACAGGCAATACATATGGGATGACCTGAGGTCATTGATATATAACTAACACAGAACACAGCTAATACATATGGGATGAACTGAAGTCATTGATATATATCTAACACAGAAAACAGCCAATACATATGGAATGACCTGGGGTCATTGATATATAACTAACACAGAACACAGCCAATACATATGGGATAACCTGGGGTCATTGTTATATAACTTACACAGAACACAGCCAATACATATGGGATGACCTGAGGTCGTTTTTTAATTGGCAAACTTTCTTCAACCATCTAAAGAGACTACTCTATCTGTTGTACATCTTATAAGGTTCCCTTTTTGCATATTTTACGATTGTGATAAAAATAATTCAACTGGTCCTTTCCTTAGGGGACAAGTATTTGATTGTAAGGGGGAATGGTAGTTTTGGTTGGGACAGAATATATTTTAGTTTCTGAGATATGAGTGTCAGAAAATTTATACTCAGTAGCAATGGGGGAAATTTTTATTTCCTATTTACCAATTTAAACCCTGAGGTCGGTATATTTTTTTAATTTTCAAAGGAATGCAGGCCAAAATACCTATTACGAAATTAATGAACGGCAAGATATCGATTTAAAAAACTCCATGGAGTTTATTTGGTATTGTTTTATCATTTATCGACTTTGAATAAAGCTTTTTGCCTTAGACTTTTTGACAAGTTCCAATAATGTCACCCCCCCTTTTCAGAATCCCCTTTGTGATGTATACTATGAATAAGCAGGATCTAAAACACTCTATTACAGAATGCAATACTTTCGTACATATAGAACTTTTAGTTCAGAGTTAAACTGAAGCTCTGTATCTATAGAGTACACTCAGTGACGATAATTTTGAAATAATTTTATAATCTGTAATTTTCTAACTATCACGATTTAAACATAAATAGGAAAAAATGGTGTTATAATTTACTATATATCTCAAAGTAAAAGAAAACGTCAAATATTTGGATTCCAATTTAAATCGTAAGAAAAAAGTAACTACGGATCATAAAATTATTTCAAAATAACTGTTAGAAACTAAATACATGTCAAGCTCTTTTTATCTGATAATAATAATAATAGTAAAAATAATAATAATAATAATAATAATATTTTATTGGCACAAACTCATCAACAATAAATGGCTTAGGCCCATACTACAAGTAAATAAACATATATGATAATAAATGATAGATCATCTTAGCAATGACACTGTTATAAGTAAAGGTACATGATAGTACATAATGGTAAATTTACAATTAACAGTAAACAGTAAATCTATCAATGCAAACTTCTTTAAAATGGGTCCAGAAATGTCTTCAATAGAATGTTTTTAAACAGAGAAGGTTTTAATAATAGATGCACATGTAAATTTCATACTGCATATACAGCTTATTGCAGACTTTACCTGAAAACTACGGGATATATTTCAATTTTTTGTTTGTATCTATTATCTGTACTTTCTAGCTTCCTGTAATTGCACATTTTTGTTGTTGTTGTTTTTTTTCACTCTTTTGGCAAGGACGTATACGTCCTTGCTTTTGGTCTTTATCTGCATAATGCCGCTCCATTGTTATAATACAGTTACATTGCACACTGTACTCTCCAATAAAATGTAATCATGTATAGTACTATGGATAAAGTGAAAGTAGAATAATTGTCATGCGCAACTATGTTTGTATATTTCGCAAAATTTGGTGGCGTCATCATTGATGGTGGATCACCTGCGGTCATGGATGGCCTGCAGTCGATTTGTTCTGGACGAAGTTACATCCCTTTAAAAGGATTATTTTGTATTTTAATTTTAAAATTCGAAGTTTTCATTAGATCTTGGAAACATGTGGAATTGTAGAAAAACATATAGATGCATTGAATCTTCTTTTATTTCTTCAATCAGAGGCCCTAAAAAGCCGAAAATGCAAAATCAGACAAACTGTGAAAGAAGTATGTATTTTATAGCTCATTGTGTGTGCATACATTTCATGGGATCAATAAGGTTGAAGGACTCTTTTACGTTACATAGACAGAAACGGTATTTTGAACTATGTGCATTTTACCTTGCATTAACATTTTAGAGCATGAAAATTTACACATGTGCAACATTTACACTTGCTTGTTATTTCCTTCCAATTTACGACTTATGTTAAGATTGCATACGTATGCTATTGCGCTAACATGCAGTATTTGCACACTAGTGCAAACTTGCATGCCCATGAAAAAATACTATACGTAATAAGTACCCTGAAAGTATACTACTTTACTAAAATTTTTTAAGCAATAGGAGATATTGAGACCAAAGGAACGGCACGTATTCTGGCCTTTCACTAATACTGCCGATGTATACTGAAAAACAAAATGATTCTTTACTAAACCCTCCGAAAAGTTTTGAGTTTGATTTTTCTTCCGTAGTGACACAGTGTTCTACCTGTAGACAAGGCTCGCTGAGGTAGCTGGTAGTTTTTGGCCAAAAAATTACTTTTTGTCTTATTCATGTTATTCATTCCTTTTTAATATAGTTGTCTTGTAGTTATTGGTCTACCTGTATTGGATTTCATTTGTATGGTTATTATACTATAAAGAAACCGGAGAGAGAAAAAAGAGGCTTGGATACCCATAAATCGATTTTGCTAGTGCCGGTACCACTTCCGGTTATCCCAAGTTCCTATAGTTATTTCCAATTATGTTTTGTCTTTTATTGGTATTTTTCATGTGCAGTTCCCCAGTGAACTGTGCCTTATGATTAGGATTTTCAGCCATTGGAGATTGTTTTCTGAAATCTTTCCTGCTTTAATTCCACTCAAATATATGACGTTTCAAGCAAAACATTCAATGTCATAATCCTTACACGTCAGGTGTCAACAAAAAGTATGTGAATAGTTTGGTACCCTCTTGAAAATATATTTCTTCGTGTAAACCTCATTTCAAATAATACTACTTTTTGAATTGTAATTTTTATCGCGAATTTGTACACGTGGCCAGACTTGCAGAGATTATGGGCAATAAAACAAAACTAAACGGAAGAAATAAAGCAAAAGGATCCAATTAAAAAAATAAGAAAGAAAAAAGGATTTTTAGGAAAAGATTAGATAAACATTGCGGTCTGTATTTCTGTATTCAGGTCATTTGCTAAAGTTCAACCAATGAAGAATTAAATGCAATATTTTGTACATTGTAGTTGTATAGCAGTGTCAAAAGCATGGAATGTAGCACATTTTGTATGAAGTGCGTTACAGCGTCGCGTGATAAATTTGTGTCC
Organism: Modiolus philippinarum; assembly: GCA_002080025.1. Lineage (NCBI taxonomy): Eukaryota > Metazoa > Mollusca > Bivalvia > Mytilida > Modiolidae > Modiolus > Modiolus philippinarum. The sequence goes on from MJUU01072994.1 coordinate 42,286, forward strand.
AGTCCATTCTTTAAAAACGACAATTAAACTACAAAATGTGAGATTCAATAATGATAAATGAAACGTATTTATGGATGCTTAATTGAACTGTGGATGCTGCACTATTTCTTTAACAAGATTACACCACATCCTTTGTTTACATTTGTCGTCAAGGGGACGCGTGCTAGTGTCCTTTAATTGACTGATTAAGTAAAGTTACAGAAGTGGTCAATGTACTCATTTGTGATTACCAATAAACTACTCTGTTTTCCATACAAAGCAGAATGAATATATTTATTTCAAGATGAGACACAGGTTAAGTGTTATTAATTTTCAGATTTGTATTTCATATCTCATGAGTGTTAAAACACCGAGACGAAAAAGTACATCGGAGACATGAAGACCACACAAGAAAAAAAAAGAAAAAAAGGTATTTAAACTAAATGTTTCATTGGATAATTAATTTTTACTCATTTTAAATTCAGTGTCTGACATATTGGTGAGACTGGTGAAAAAATATCTTGAAGAATGTAAAAATATACAAATCGTGGAACATTGTAAATGATGACATTTCAGATGAGTTATATATGGGCATTTTTGACACAAATGTGTTACTCGATAATTTATTTCTAAGTGTCCGTATAGTGCAAAACCATTATGATCAATGTCTTATTTTGAAAATGCACGTTTTTACATTTAAGTTTTTTTAAATAATATATGGCTTAACATAATCCTCAGAATGTTCAAGTGCAGCTTAAATATGTCAGGAGTTTATGCTTGAATCATTATTTACATGCTACATTGTCTTTAAATGCGAGTAATATTTAAAGTATAACTGTATATGTTGCTCCATATAACAAGAAAAATACTATAAATATCGAGAAATCGAGAACTGTTGAAACTTGACACCACAGTTTATTATTATTATTTTGTTCATTTTTATTTATTATGGTTTCCTTGTCGTTTTATTGTCTTTGGTCTTTACCAGAATCTGTTAATATCTTTTCATCGTCATTTTTTTCAGAATCCTTCACAATTGTTTCATCATCATCTATTTTAATCGTAATCCTTCACCTGCATTTAATCATCATCTTGTTTTCCAAAATGCTCAACTTGCGTTTGTTCATCAACTGTTTTTCCAGAATCTTTCACTTTCATTTGATCAACATCTGTTTTTCAAGAATCCTTCATCACCGTTTGATCATTACCCATTTTTCCAGAATCTTTCACTTGTGTTGGATTAGCATTGTTTTCTCAGAATCTTTACTTGCGTTTGATTGGCATCGTTTTATCCACAATCATTCACTTGCATTTGATCATATCTTTTTTCAAGACTCCTTCACTTGCGTTTGATCATCATCTGTCTTTCAAGAATCCTTCAATTGCATTTGATCATCATCTGTTTTTATGGAATCCTTAACTCTCATCTGATCATCATCCTTTTCCCAGAACATTGACTTGAATTTGATCATCATGCGTTTTTCAGAAACCTTCACTTGCATTTGATCATCATCTGTTTTTCAAGAATCATTTTCTTGTGTTTCATCATCATCTGAATTTCCGAAATCCCTCACATACATACGTTTGATCATCATCAGTTCTATCAGAATCTTACATTTATGGACGAATATCCTCTTAATGCTAAATATGGTCATTCAATACGTTTCTTTTTCGATTTTTGTTTTACTTTCTTCCTTTTTGTTTTCTGCAATTCAGATTCTTCATATTCATCACTTACTGAGTGTTCAGGTGTTTTTTTTCATTCAACATTTAACATTTTCATCTTTTCTTATAACATTTGCAGAAAACAGTAAATTCAACTTTAAAATAATAAAAGGATTTTACAAGAATAACGGACACACTTAAAGCTAAATGTATTGAAAGAAGCATCCCAAATAGGGAGTTATTTTCAGATGAATTGGGGAGTGGAGTGTTGAATATGTTTATCAGTACTGGAAAAGATAAAAATGAAAGGCCCGATATCGCTTTTTTGCAGTACTTTTGACGGGTACCAATAGTGAAACAAAGCTGATAACCGAGAAAAAAAAATAGCTGGAATGAGATATGTCCAGACATAATACGTTTGCCTATGGTCCCTTTCAAATTACAATATGATGTCGTTAATATTTTCCCTAAGCGGAAAAATGTAAGTTTAAATCGTTCAACTGCTTTGATATCCACTCATCATTCGTTCAAACTCTATCGAGGTTCACTGCACCGATTGTCTTGAATAATATCATCTTAGTACAGTTTTGATAAAAAAAAATTGATAAACTGTGAATGAAAAGGATTACCTGAAATTCACTTTACAAATAGTCTCTACATCCAACTGAGAATACCATATTACTTGTCCAGTTCTTTTTTATCATCTCCTGAAATATGTTTGTTGTCAAGTGAATTGGCATAAATCAGTTCCGGTTTCTATATTTCGGAAACTGATATTCTAATGCGATCTAAGCCACCGTAAATGTTCTTTTTCCAGTTTCGGAACTCATCTCTCAATGAAAGAGATATTTGTACCGTTGATGACAACTCTTGGTTTTTCGTTTCTTAATTTCGAACGCCTATTAATGAAACTGAAATAGTACGGGAATTGTAACGTTGAAAATTGGACGAATTTGTTTGTGAACACTCTTGAATATGTGTATAGTAAACGTTTTTCGTCCGTGTAATTGTATGATCTAATATTTTCATAGCAAAAGAAAACAAAATAAGTTTTACAGAACTCTTCATTTCAAAATCAGATACTGGTGGATTATTCAGTATTTCCTGTTTATACCAACATGTATATGCTTGCTCTGTTAATAATATTTCCTTAATCAATATTTTGAATAAGTTTTTAGTTCATTACACAATATTGATTAGTTCATTTGAGGGTGTTCACATGCCAAAACGTTGGAACCAATCATATAATATACTATTTGTAAACATGTTGCTGATTGGACGGGGGCGGAGATTATCTAAATAAGGGTTGCTGTAACTGAATTGTGAGCTCTCCTTCTTGGAGGTAGAATAATACGTGTAATGGCGCCTATCCAGCTACCAGGGGTGTGAGGAATGCGGTTCAACGACAATCGCGCATTTCTGGGAACGATGTGCGTTACAATAGTGTAAGACAGTTAGATGAATGATGTCTTATCCAAATATACAACCTTGTCAATTTAATTGAATCGAAAATGGCAGGCATCCATGCCTTGTCCAACTGTCTAATGAAATCATAAAATTTTATTCCAGCCCCGTTACACAGGTCCAGACAGGGTCCATTGATAGACTGGGTCCCATATATATGTATAAGAAAGAGTATTCTTTTTCTTCATATCAACCCACACCTTGACAAATAAGCACCTAAAAAAATCTACACCTTTACAAATCAACAATAGATTTAATCCCTTTTGAGATTCGAAGCCAGAGATGTTTTTATTATATTGCCTGCCTGCGAATCCCTTGTCAACCATGTATAATTCTTTTCGGGAAATTTTTATTGAGTACCCCCACCTCGTTCGTTTAAAATAACATTTGGAGTTGGAGACATACAATATCAGCGGTTGTGATATCGAAGGAGGACATATTTTTCTTCAAGAATCCGTAAAAATATTGTATTGGACTTGCCTGGTAAGAAAGTTTAAGCTCCTTTCCGATTGTCGCTTCGAGATGCCTTCGTTTATCATGTTAATGCCATCTTGTTTTTGAGAAGTTTGTCCACGTGGTGTTGGGAATCAGATAAAAAAATCATAATTGATTAATCGGAATAATCGGATGTACCTTACGAATCGTTTACCGATTAAAATCGGCAATTTTAATGGTGCTTATAGAGTTAAGTTTTAACCATGTTTGCTGTGCTTTTGTATTGCATAAATTCAATTATTTTAATTTTCACTGTCTATTTCCAATTCTGAACAAACAATTTTATTACTTTTCTTCACTCATTTTACTAGTATAATCAGACAGAAAAATACCTTTTCTCGAAAAATGTTTAATTTTTTGCAAAACTAAACTGGCATCCGATTATCGATTACTGAAAGTAATAATCGATTAATGGATTTCATGTAGAAAATCAATCAATTATTGATTATAATAGATCATCAGAACATCACTATGGTCATATGGTCAATATTTTAGACAGCTGCAGGTATGCGCTACAGTCTTTTTCATGGTAAATATTTCTCTTCCCTGCAATGTACACGGGCAAAAAATTTATCACGAAAAAGTCTATAGCACGTTCTGTTCATCATTTGATCAAACTTTCTGATGATAGCCAGAAAAAGCTCTCGAACTACATTGTAATGAAGGGTCGTTTAATAAGTCAGTATAAACAATAATAAGTAATTAATAGAAGAAATACATGTAAGCTTGTGTTTTGATAAAATATTACTTGATATCTGAATATAGTTTAATTGAATGATTATAGGACGTATCTTGGATCTTGAAATATTGTAGTTATTATACGACCTCAGACAAATAGAAAACTCCAGAGGCCTTGCATGTGCAGATAAGGAAAAACTGCCAGACCGAAGATAAATTTACAGGACCTACAGTTTCGTCGCATCTAGGAAATGTCAAATTTTTGCCTGACATTCGGTCCTGCAGGCTGATAATTTTTGCCAGACTGACTCAAGTTTTGCCTGATTTGTCCTTCGGTCAGGCAGTTTACTATATGTCTGCGACCTCACAAATTTTTGCGGTTGTATAATTGTATGGTGCAGTCGTCTGCGTCATTGTTGTTGTCTGTAGACACTTTTGTTTTTGGTCAATAACTTTAGTTCCAGTTGACCAATTCTTAAGTTATGAACTTTAAACACAATGTTCCTTGGCACAAAAGGAAGGCATGGCTTAGTTTTGGTCATTGTGGTCCCACCCGTTTTTAAAAAAGGGACCAAAAAGGGTTGAATTTGATGTTTTCATGTAATTGACTGTAGAATCTTTATTATATATCAGATTTTTATCATACGACCACAAAAAATTTTGTGGTCGTATAATGGTATGGTGCTGTCGTCGTTGTCGTTGTTGTTGTCGTCTGTAGACGACAACAACCTTAGTTCCATGTGATCAATACTATTGAAATTTAAACACAATGTTCTTCGTCACAAAAGGAAGGTTTGGAATCGTTTTGGTCATTGTGACCCCACCCGTTTTTAAAAAAGGGGCCAAAAAGGTTAAATTGGATGTTTTCACATATATGGCTGTAGAATCTTTGATATTATTTGGAATTTGATGGGGTTTCTTTCAGTGTGCTCCTAAGGAAATTTCCAATCTGTAGTATGCCAACGGATTTCACGTAGCATGGACCGTTCTCGAGATAAACGGGGGTCCAAAAGGAGCGAATCCAAAAAAAATTTTTTTTTCAATTTTTAGTTCGATTCCCGATTTTGATGCAGTTTTTTTTTCAATGAATTCCTTATGAAAAATTGACACAGCTCTCTATTATTAGATTTTTGTTTCCTCACCTAGCTATGAGGGCCCAAAAGGGTCCAAAATTGCAAATTTGCAGATTACCAAAAAGTTTTTTTATCGGATTTTGATGGCTTCTTTTTGATATAAGCTTTCAATGTTATATCAACGGATTTGGCGTAGCTACCATTTCCGAGCTATAAGGGTTCAAAGGGGCCAAAACTGCAAATTTGCAGATTACATAAAATTTTTATTTTTCATTGGATTTCAATGGTATTTTTTTCCTTTCGATTCCTCTTGATATAAGCTTGGTAGTATGCAATGGATTTGGCGTAGCTCTTACCATTTCCTAGCTATAAGGGGTCAAAGGGGGCAAAAAAATTTATTATTTTTCTAAATAATGTGAAGTTTTATTTTTGATCAGATTTCCATGTTATTATTTTCTTTGGATAAAACTTGATATAAGCTTTCAGTAGTATGCAATGGATTTGGCCTAGCTCTTACTGTTTCCGAGCTACAAGGGGTCAAAGAGGAGTCATAACGGCTAATTTTTATTTTCCCTAGTTTGTGTCCAGCTAATTACTGTGGGTCAGTCTCCTTATTGTGTCCATCTAATTATTGTGTTAAGCTCTGTAGTATGTCCATACTCACTTTAAATAACACTTGTTCCAATTTCAGTGATCAACATGCTGCGGTCGTATCATGTTGTGCTCGGCGTAGCCCTTTATTAGAAATACTAGAAATATGTTAAATCTATATTTTTCATTTGATTTTGATCGGATTTTTATCCTTGGATTGTTCTCATTGTAAGCTTTCGGTATTATGGCAGTATATTTTGCATTGTTCTTTGGTTCCAAGCTATAATGGGTCAAAGGGGCCAAATTGCAATATTTCAAAATATGTGAAATTTTTATTCTTCATTGGATTTCAACCTGTTTTTTTCTTTGGTTTTCTGTTGATGGTAATCAATAGAATTTCTTAGCTCTTACAATATCCTAGTAATAAGGGGTTAAAAGGGCTAATTTTTATTTTCACTAGTTTGTGTCAAGGTCCTTATTGTGTCCAGCAAATTACTGTGTCCACATTCATTTTAGTTTACACTTGTTCAAATTTCAGTGGCTGACATGCTGCATTCGTATCATGCTTTGCTCGGGGTAGCCCTTTATTAGAAGATATATAGTATATCACTGTCTCGTGCCTGTTACTGTCACGATGAAGAAATCAGTTTTGCGATTGAAGGAATGAAATTCTATTCTGACAAGTGAAAATTTTGTTCAGCGCCCGAGATCAACATGCAATTATGTTAATGTTATAAATGTACACATGAGTCCCAGGCCTTAAAGTTGTTGCCTAGGAATTTCAGGATGCTATGAAGGCATCGAGAAATCATATTTCAGTAGCGGTGTAATGATACACCTTTTATTTTGGAAAACAATATGTATAAATATTCTGCTTACTTTTCAATGTGTATCATGAAACATTCGATAATAATTGGTCCCTCCGACTCCACTGCAATTACAAATGATTTTGCTTATGGTTTTACTGAAATCACAGGAGATAAAAATAGTTAGAATAAATTTGATAAGTTTTTTCTATAAAAATGTAATTATACTCCCCTCTTTGACGGGACGTATTATGGTATACCAGTGTCCGTCCGTCCGCCCGTCTTTGACGGTACTTATTATGGTATACCAGTGTCCGTCCGTCCACACGTCATACTCTAACTAGAGAACACTTTGAACATTTTTCTTCAAACTTTGCAGGATTGTTGGGAATGACGGATGAAAGCTCCCTATTGTTTTATTTTGTCGTTGGATTTTTCCTTCCAGAGTTATTGGACTTTGATTATCTCAAAAAAGCTTGAAATTGCAATTTTCGTCCACATGTCGTACTCAGACTAGAGAGCACTTTCTTCATTTTTCTTGAAACTTTGCAGGATTGTTGGGTATGACGAGAGGAATCTCCCTATCATTTTATTTTGTCGATGGATCTTTCTTTCCAGAGTTATGGGACTTTGATTTTTTTTTAAAAAGCCTGAAATACCATTTCCGTCCACACGTCATATTTTAGCTAGAGAACGCTTTATTCATTTTTCTTGAAACTTTGCAAGATTGTTGGAAATGACGGAAGAAAGCACCCTATTGTTTTCTTTTGTGGACAGATTTTATGTTCCAGAGTTATAGGACTTTGATTATTTCAAAAAAATATGAAATTGCAATTTCTGTCTATGCATTGATATTCTTTTATTTTAAGACATCACTACCCCTAAACCAATATACATTTTTGACTGTTTATCATCAGATGAAATAAAAGTCCCTTGTCATGTTTGTTCATATGGAGTTTTAAATTCAAGAATCATTCAATCAGTTTGCTTTAAAGTGGGGACGGGCGTATCATGCGCTCGTGGCGCAGCTGTTTATTTTTTTTTACAACAGTCAAATTGTCACCAAAGAGAGATGCCAGACAATAGTCTTTTTTTTTTATTCCACATATTAAAAGGGAGAGCCACATCTTATCTCTTCTTATCTTACAGGGCTTTCCTAATATCGTAAACCATACAGGCATAAAAAATATTGTGATTTTTTGGAATATACAGTGCCGTGTGTAAAATGCTTCCTTTAAAATTTCAGAAAGAAAACAATGGCATTCGACCTCTCTCTCTTTTTTTATTAACGAACATCAGAAGTAATAATGTTGTGTAGTATCTTCATTTATTTAAAGCACATTAAGATTAAAACTAAAATGCTGCATTTATCTCCTCAGCTGGAGTTGCCCCAACTGAATGATGCTTATGTGCTTACATACATGTGATATGGAAACAGGACATATTTTACAAGTTTCTTTCCCCTACTCATTGATGCCCCTGATAAATTAACTGTAAACCAGACAATTGATCAGATACCTATAATGTTTACTATAAACTTGCAAAATTTTGTAAAATTGTACTTTCAGTAGTCAATTAATTGTATTATTTCAATCTATTGATTGTCTTCCTTTCATATCACATAACTCAGTTGTATATATGTTGCATAAAAATGTTCTTTAATGCATTACTTTATGTTATTAGACATGTAATGTGCAAAATACTTTGTTTATATTCACATTCCCCTGTTGGGGACTTGAGAAAATAAAACTTGAAACTTGAAACTTGATCAAAAGAACTAAACATCACAGCGAAATATGCAAGCTTGGCTCCGGCCTGAGTGTTTTTTTTTATCCTCAACCTACTTCCAAAATATAAAACAAAATATATGTTGCAGAACAGCTCACAAGGTCAATAACAAAATAACGAGATACATGAGCATGTGAGCTGTTAAAAGGGATGAATTTAAAATCTAAAATATAACATAAAGTTACAAAAAACACATAGCAAAATGAAAGGGTAGAAAGAATAAAAAGGTTGACCGATATATTTTGACAGATCTGTCGTCCTCAACGACCTACTTGAGGACAACATGTCTGTCTTAATAAATCTGTTTACCTTTTTAAATAAATGTTTATACCACTAATACCTTGGTCAAGTTTGAAAATCAGCCTTGGTCAATAATTTTGGACAGATTTATCGGACTTTGACCAAAATAATGATTGACCTTATAAGCACTCTCATGGCTACAAATTTTGACGGATTTGCATGAAATTTATATCAAATGTTTATACCACTAATACCTTAGTCAAGTTAGAAAATCAGCATTGGTCTATACTTTTTGTTTGAGTTATGTGACTTTGACCACAATAATGACTCTGTTATAAAAAATGAACCTTGTAAGCGCTCTCATGTCTACAAATTTTGAGGGATTTTCATGAAATTTATACCAAATCTTTATATCACTAATACCTTGTTCAACTTTGAAAATCAGCCTCGGTCGATACTTTTTGTTGGAGTTATGGGACTTTGACCAAAATAATGACTCCGTTTTATCCAAAAATTTACCTTATAAATGCTCTCATGGCTACAAATTTTGACAGATTTTCATGAAATTTATACCAAATATTAATACCACTAATACCTTGGTCAAGTTTGAACATCAGCCTCGGTCAATACTTTTGTATCCCCACACATTTAATTCTTGAACATGAATGGTATCCTGTAGAAATCAATTTACCTATTTTAATGGAATGATGATAAAACATGTAAAAAATGAATTGTGTTGGTTTGTAGTGTCTTTTTCTTAGAGGTCTCTTATTTTGTTGCAGGTTTTAAATTTGATGAAGTTATTTGTATTGCTCAAGATCTGGTAGAATGATTAAACTATTACAGATCAGCAGGTAAGATTTGATTTATAGAGCAATGAAATATAAAGCCTGTTACATGTACATGTATTAAGATTTGCCTGCCCTTTTTGGCACAAAGCTTACTACTTTTCAGGTAACCTTATGCACTGAGATGGTTAACCATTTCCTTACGATTTGGTTAATTTATATTATTTCAAGAAAATTTTCAGTTATGGGTCTGACAAAAATTCTAGTTTTAAATCTTATCTAAGAATTCTATTTTTCGCCGTTTGCACTGCAAAGAATTTCTGTCATATTTTTCTCATGAACCACATATTGCAGCTTCTGCAATTTGGCATGGAGTTCTAGTATGGTGTAAGACAGTTTGGGATCTCTCACTTGCCCAATTTTTGTCTAACAGAACTCTGAATATTTTTCGTGTCTTGAAAGTTTCTGTCACATTTTTCTCTAGAATTACATATTGGAACATTCTGCTATTTTGCATCCATAGAGTATCGGTATGGGGACCAATACCGTCTATTAGTAAGAGAGTTTGGGATCTCTCCTATGCCCACTTCCTGTTTGACTGAACTTAAAACTATTTTTTGCGTATTACGCAGGCGCCACACGTCTTCCCTGAAGACTTACTAATAAGTTTTTTAATTTAAACAATATTTCTTCATTCACTTTAAAGTGAATTGTCTCCTTTCATGAAAATTTCTTGATTGGTGAAACCTCGGCATCTAGACCATTTTTATATTATGGTATGGCGCAGTCAGTGTTTGTTGACAATATAACTTTAATTCTAGTGGAAGGATCATTATCAAATTTTAGTATGATGTTTTTTGGTACAAGCAGAAGATCGGGTTTGATTTCATGTTTCTGGCCCCACCATTTTCAGACAAAATGGACAAAAAGGGGTTTTATTTGGTGTTTTAACATATTTGACTGTAGAATCTTTATTATTTTTCGAGTTTTGATGGGGTTTCTTTCAGTGTGCTCCTTGGGAAATTTCCAATCTGTTATGTGACAACAGATTTTATGTGTCATGTTCCTTTATTGAGATAAAAGGGGCGAAATTTCAAAAAATATATTTTTTTAGTCCGATTTTAATGCATTTTTAGCTCTCATGGCCTTAAAGGCCATATGAGCTTTTGCCATCACTATGCCTCCATCGTCTGTCAACAATTTCAGAAATCTTCTCCTCCAAAACTTCTTGGCCCTTTGTATCCAAACTTGGTCTGACAAAATCATCACCAGGATATGCACTTTCAAAATTGTGTGTGATTAGTCAGCTGGTCAAACAACCTGGCCGCCATTACTAAAAATAGAATATTGAGGTAAATTGCAGTTTTTGGCCAATAACTCTAAAAGCGTTACAGATTACAGAAAATTTCCCCACGTATAAATTTGTTTTCATTACAAACATAAAGAAAGGTAAGTGACAATCGCGAAAATAAAACCTCCCGAATAGGTTTAAGTATCAAAATCACGAAATTTAAACCACACGAAAATATCCCCTTTTGTAGTAATATTAATATTAATTGTACATGTATGTCATATTCATGTTTAATCATCAATTCAAGTAAATAATTTGAAAAACAAATATATATAAACAAATATTGTAATCAATATTTCAGTTCTGTAGATGGCCTTTCTACAACTATAAAACCTCTAATACTTTGAAGACCAGTCATCATAATAAACGAAAGAACAGACAGAGAACAAATAAGTACTAAAGTAGTTGGAGAAAGCAGTAATTCAGTAATGTCAGAAAAGGACAGAGGTTTGTATACACCTTGATTTTATCAAATTTTCAAACTGTCAGCAGATATAGAATCTTTCAAATGGTCAATGTTTGGAACAACACTGAAGTATTTGATTATAGTATAGGCTGGTACATGATTCTTCAATTAATTTTAGTCTTGCAGACGACATTTCGACAAATTATATCTTCGCTTTAGTTCAAATACATCATGATAATTCCAATTGCTAATGCAACGTCCAATTTCATTGGTCAACGTCATGAACAACAAAAAAGTTATTTCTCGATAAACTTTTCTTGCCCATTAATACATTACAACATTAAATAGTGCAGTTTTTTGGTGACGAAAAATCAGTGACAACATTGTTCAAAGTTCAAAGGATTTGAATAATAAGAAATAAAAGTAATTTTGGAGGAGTTTATGTATGTGTAAACGCGGCCTTTCACTCACAAACTCTACATAAAGTCCTTCGGACTTTATTTAGTTTGTAAGTGAGTCGGCCGTGTTTACACATCGATAAACTCCTCCAAAATTACTTTTATTCCTATAATACTTATTTTATTCATTCTGCAGTCAAATATACTGGGTGTACAGTAAATCCTCATTGCAATAAAGAGAGTAACATTCTCAGTCAATGTTTTATTTACATGTGAAACAATGAAGAATTGACAAAACTATTATGCACCATGATTCAGTTAAAATAAACTTGCATTTAATTGGATTTTTTTATTTACAGAACACGAAGCAGAAGATGGCAGTTGCTTAGATACCACCGTCAGCACACAACAAAAGTACATTGAGCATATTGTATACCATAATTTTATATACTCATCATGCTCATACATTTAAGAAGTTGCCAATAACTAAAATTTGAACTCGTCAATTAAATTATGATCTAACAGTAACTTCAGCAGTTCTATTTTTAGCTCACCTGGCTAATGCCAGGGTGAGCTTTTGCCATCACTTTGCTTCCGTCCGTCCGGCGCAAACTTTTCATTCAAAAATCTTCTCTGAAACTACTAGGCCAATTGGAACCAAACTTGGCCTCAGCAGTCCTTTGATGGTCCCTTACAAAAAAAGCTGTTTTTCAGGTCTCTGCGATATCCATGATGGCCGCAATCAGGAAACATAGTTTTAACATTGGACCCTATGGGAAAACACATTTAAAGATCTCCTCTGAAACTATTGGGCCAATTGGAACCAAACTTGGTCGCAATAGTCCATGGGTGGTCCTTTACAAAAAAGGTGTTTTTCAGGTCCATGCAATATCCAAGGTGGGCGCCAGCAGGAAACATTGTTTTAACTTTGGACCCTATGGGAAAACACATTCAAAGATCTTCTCCTCTGAAACTGCTGAGCCAGTTGGAACCAAACTTTGTCACAAAAGTTCTTAGGTGGTCCCTTACAAAAAAGGTGTTTCAGAGGAATCATTGGACCCTATGTGTTAACACATTCAAAAAACTTTTTCACTGCAAAGGCTTAGCCAATTGGAACCAAACTTGGCCACAAATCGTTGGGTGAAATTTGTTTATTAACTAAATCCTTTTAAACTTGAATATATTTATTGATTTTTAACACAAGGTTGCCCTTTGTAACAAATATTTTACCCTGAGCGACAGTGAGGTTCAAAATGTTGGCAGAAAGGGCCAATCTATTGTAAGATCTATATGTATAAATATTCATGTTCCAAGGAATTATTTTGTTTCTTAAAGAACAAATATTTTAAGTGAAGCATGACCAAGTCAATTTATTTCTGTTCTGCTAGGTGAACATACTACCATACCCGGAATAGAATATACAAGTACCATTCTAGTAAGAGAATCATCATTCACATCTTTAGTTTTAAATTAAATACAGGACATTAACAATTATTTTATCAGAAACTGAATTCTTATTGATCAGTTATGTAATGGAGGTCAAATGGTGTGATAATAATGGAACAGTTATGTATAAAAAAAAACACGGGTTTGGAAATAAAGTGTTTTTCAGGTAATTTGAAACATACTTGAAATTTTGGTTTTGCTTTTTTTTTTAGAAAAAATATCAAACCTAACGTTTTTATCTTTTTATCTTCAGGCACTGGATACTAGTATATGAAGAAGACAATTGCCCATCATTGTGGAGGGAAACACCTTTTACCTCTTTTATTAACCAAAGAGGTATGGTACATGTACACTATATTTAAAATATGAACTGTGTGCATTCCTAGTCATTGAAAGTATTCAAAAAATTTACTCTGAAAAATGGTCAAATTCTATCATGATAATTAAAACAGAAAAGACAAATGTCATGAAGACAACATCAGTGGTTTTCTATGATGTTAAACTGACCATTAGTCTACTAGGAAATTTTTTATATATAATATTTTTATATGACTGCAAAAATTTTGAGGTCATATAATGGTATGGTGCTGTCGTCGTCTGTAGACACTTCTGTTTTTGGTCAATAACTTAAGTTCCAGTTGATCAATAATTACTAAATTTTAGCACAATATTCCTTGGAACAAAAGGAAGACTTGGATATGTTTTTAATATTGTGGCCCCTCCTGTTTTGAAAAAAGGGGCCAAAAAGGGACAAATTGGGTGTTTTCATATATTGGGCTGTAGAATCTTTATTATTTATCAGAATTTGTTGGGGTTTCTTTCTGTGTACTCCTGAGAAAATTTCCAATCTGGATTTTACGTTGAATGTACCGTTCATGAGATTAATGGGCCCAAAAGGGGCAAATCTCAAAAATATTAATATCTTACTTTTTGTCCGATTTAGATTAAATTTTTTGCAATTGGTTCCTGATGAAAAATTAACATAGTGCTTAAGTATTAGATTTATGATAATTTTTTTCTTTTCAGAGCTATAAGGGGCCAAATGGGGCCAAAATTTGCAAATGCGCATATTACCTAAAATTTATATTTTTTATCATCAGATTTCAATGGTATTTTTTTTCTTCGGATTCCTCTAGCTTTTGGCAGTATGTCAACAGATATCGTGTATTTCTTACCGTTTCTGAGCTCAATGGGGTCAAAGGGGCCAAAATTGCAATTTTTCAAAATATGCAAAATCTTTATTTTTCGTCGGATTTCAATGGGATTTTTTTCTTTGGATTCCTCTTGTTGTAAGCTTTTGGTATTATTCAACAGATTTTGTGTAACTCTTACTATTTCCGAGCTTTAAGGGATTACAAGGACTTATTTTTATGTTCCTAATGCCCACTTTGTGTCCAGCTAATTACTGTGTAAAGTTCTTTACTGTGTCTACATTAACTTAAAAATACACTTGCTCAAATTTCAGTGGTTGAAATGCTGCAGTCGTATTATGCTGCGCTCGGCGTAGCCCTTTATTTGACAATGATACTATTCATTAATTACAGGTCAAGTACAAGTTTCACCGTTATCGGATTTTGTGTTCAAGAGTTTTGCCTTTTTAAATTTTGCTTTACTCAAAATCCTTAATTTTATGGTTTACAGATTATAACTTGAGTTTGCTTTGAGAGAAAGTTTTACTATTTTAAACATCCTTATTGTATCTCTATAATTTTTCTTAAGATCATGAATCACTCCACTTCCCTAATACTATTTATAAAATAATGGTCAAGTTTGATTTTTTATTGTTAGGTCAGCACTTCATCCAAGATGGCTGCCAACTTTAAACTTAGTTTAACATTTTACTTTATGATAAAACACATTCAGAGATCCTCTCCTCTGCAACTATTAGGCCAATTGGAACCAAACTTTGTCAAAATAGTCCTTAGTTGGCCCCATTTGTTTCAGCAAGTCTGTATTACATCCAGATGGCTTCCAGTTAGGAGCATAGTTTAACATTGGACCATCACAGAACATCCTGTAAAACTATTAGGACAATTGAAACCAAACTTAGTCACAGTGCCCTTCAAAGTTTGTGATTTTAATGTTGGTTCCTCAGTGGGTCCCTTTCAAAAAAGGTGATCATATCCAAAATGGTTGCCATCAGGAAATATAGTTCAACTTTGAAGCAAATACCATCAAGGTCTGTTAACACACTTTCAAAATGGGGTACTGTATTATTTAGTTTTTTAGACTGTCTATGTCAGACATGGCCAAGATGAGCCATACAGGCTCATAGGAGACTCTTGTTATTTTTCCACTTAACACCTTGAATCGTAACAATCCTAACACCCACATTCGTAACACATCACAGTCTTATCTCTATACAATTTTCCTTAGACCAAGAATCACTCTACCCAGCCCCTAGTATATCATGGTCTTATCTCTTTGTTAAATTCCTTAATACAATGAATCACTCTACCCTTCCCTAGTACATCATGGTCTTATCTCTCTGTAAAATTTTCCTTAAGACCATGCATCATTTACCCTTCCCTAGTATATCATGGTCTCATCTCTATATAATTTTCCTTGAGACCATGAATCACTTTACACATCTCTAATACATCATGGTCTCATCTATATATAATTTTCCTTAAGACCACAAATCACTTTACCCATCTATAATACATCATGTTCTCATCTCTATATAATTTTCTTAAGACCATGAATCACTCTACCTATCCCTAATACATCATGGTCTCATCTCTATATAATTTTCCTTAGGACCATGAATCACTTTACCCTTCTCTAATACATCATGGTCTCATCTCTATGTAATTTTCCTTAAGACCACGATCACTCTACCCATCTCTAATAGATCATGTTCTCATCTCTGTATAATTTTCTTAAGACCACAAATCACTCTACCTATCCCTAATACATCATGGTCTCACCTCTATATAATTTTCCATAAGACCACAATCGCTCTACCTATCTCTAATACATCATGGTCTCATCTCTATATAATTTTCCTTAGGACCATGAATCACTTTACCCATCTCTAATACATCATGGTACCACCTCTATATAATTTTCCTTAGGACAATGAATCACTTTACCCATCTCTAATACATCATGGTCTCATCTCTTTATAATTTTCCTTAGGACAATGAATCTCTTTACCCATCTCTAATACATCATGGTCTCATCTCTTTATAATTTTCCTTAGGACCATGAATCATTTTACCCTGCCCTAGTACATCATGGTCTCATCTCTATATAATTTNCCTCTAATACATCATGGTCTCATCTCTGTATAATTTTCCTTAAGACCACCAATCACTCTACCCTTCCCTAGTACATCATGGTCTTATCTCTATATAATTTTCCTTGAGACCATGAATCACTCTATTTTTCCCTAATACATCATGGTCTCATATCTGTATAATTTTCCTTAAGACCACGATAACTCTACCCATCTCTAATACATCATTGTCTCATCTCTATATAATTTTCTTTAAGACCACGAATCACTTTACCCATCTCTGATACATCATGGCCTCATCTCTATATAATTTTCCTTCAGACAATGATTCCCTCTACCCTTCCCTCATACATGATGGTCTCATCTCTATATAATTTTCGTTTGGACCATGAATCACTTTACCCATCTCTCATACATCATGGCCTCATCTCTGTATAATTTTCCTTAAGACCATGAATCACTTTACCCGTCCCTAGTACATCATGGTCTCATCTCTATATAATTTCCTGAAGACCACAAATCGCTCTATCCGTTTCTCTAATACATTATGGTCTCATCTCAATATAATTTCCCTTAAGACCACAATCACTCTACCCATCTCTAATACATCATGGTTTCATCTTTATCTAATTTTCCTTAAGACCATGATTCCTTCTACCCTTCCCTAAAACATGATGGTCTCATCTATTTGTAATTTTCGTTAGGACCATGAATCACTTTACCCATCTGTCATACATCATGGCCTCATCTCTATATAATTATCCTTAAGACCATGAATCACTCTACCCATCCCTAGTACATCATGGTTTCATCTTTATATAATTTTCATTAAGACCATGAATCACTATCCATCCCTAGTTCATCCTGGTCTCATCTCTATATAATTTTCCTTAGGACCATGAATCACTTTACCCATCTCTCATACATCTTGGCCTCATCTCTATATAATTATCCTTAAGACCATGAATCACTCTACCCATCCCTTGTACATCATGGTCTCATCTCTATGTAATTTTCCTTAAGACCAGAAATCGCTCTATCCATCCCTAATACATCATGGTCTCATCTCTATAACATTTTCCTTAGGACAATGAATCAATTTACCCATCTCTAATACTTCATGGTCTCGTCTCTATATAATTTTTCTTAGGACCATGAATCACTCTACTCATCCCTAATACTTCATCGTCTTATCTCTATATAATTTTTCTTAAGCACAAATCACTCAACCCATCAGTAATACATCATGGTGTTATCTCTATATAATTTTTCTTGGGATCATGAATCACTTTACTCATAATACATCATGGTATTATCTCTATATAATTTTCCTTGAGACCATGACTTTGTGTCCTTTTTTTCAAATCTGGCAATAATCTACTTCCTGTTTGACAATAACTTTTGATTTTTCCGTTATATCCATATATTGAAATTTTTTGTCAAGGTTTTCTCAGTTTTTTACGTAGTAATGATGTGATATTTGGTGTGAAGCTTCAGTATCACCAAACCATAAGTATCCAAAGATGGGTACATGTGCATTCAATTAAAACTTTGATACCATCAAAAATAAGTTCAAATGCTTTATTTTCATTGTGTTTCCCAGTGAACTAATACACGGTAATCGACTTCCTGTTTTGTTTTTGCATGATGCTAAAATGTAGAAGCAAAATGGCAAATAGACAAAGCAGGTAGAAAATTGTAAACCACAGCAGTCCTTACTTGTTATAAATAACAAAATACCGAAGTTACTGTTAATTTAATTTCTGCATACTGTGAAC
>MJUU01072995.1:5556-34090 GCA_002080025.1 Modiolus philippinarum
CGTAATACATGATATAAAATCTAAAGATGAATATTTTATCCATGACATTTCATGCCGATTTGCCTTAAGTCTAAAATTATTCTCAAACGTTCAACCTAATATATTTTCGCCCCTTTGCTGTGAGTAGGAAATCGGATATGAATGACCCTTTATCTCTGTGTCAGAAAGTTCATTTGACATAAGATATCATTACTGTTTAAGTAAGGATTTTATCAAAACTGGACACATGTATGCATTGATAATATTACGTATATATCTTGGTAAGGGACCGACCATTTAACCTGAAAGGGGGGGGGGGTTATGGTTTTTTTTCTGGACAGAAAATTTTTTTCGCGCATTGCGCGAAACAAATTATTTATTTTTTGCACGCGTATCAACAAAATATTTTTTTCAAAAATAACATTATTTTTTTGGGGCAGAAAGCCTCATTCAGAAATTTTTTTTTCATCATTTTGGCAGCCAAAATATTTTTTTTCACATAAAATCAGATCCAAAATATTTTTTTTAGAAAAAACCATAGCCCCCCCCCCCCCTTCAAGTTAAATGGTCGGTCCCTAAGCTTCCGACAGGTGAAATAAGTATACCGAAATTATCTGGATAGTCGTTATATCTCAAAATTAAAATTTCAAACTTATACACAGAAAACTCAACAATATTTTGCCCCTTTGCTTTGTTTTTCTTTTCTTATTTTATTTATTTTTAATACAAAAACAAAACAAACAAATAATCCACGATTAAATTGATGTTCATGACAGTGTATTATGCTGTCGAATAGCTACGAATAAAGATACTGCAATCAATATGAAAAAGAAAGGAAATTGGGTAAATGTCAAAGAGACAACATCCCATCTCCAGGTTAAAACGATCCAAAACAAAGCATCTAGGGGTCACCGTACGATCTCCAACACAGTGAGGAACCTCACACCATAAAGCAAGCTGTAAATGGCCCCAAAAAGTAAATCAGTGAATAAATCGATGGAAACAAACCACATCCAATAACAATTTTTTCAGCTCCAATATCTAAGTTTCTTTTATTTTCAATAATAAAATAGTTATTTAATTCGGCTGTCTATATACTTTCTGTTGGTTGTACATGTTTGTCTTAATTTAGTTTCCCAGTTTTTGAAAAAGAATATAATGATCAGGAGACTCGAGAAAAATGTATTCGGAAGAAAAATGATTTATTCAGAAGAAATTTTTTTTTCAAGGAAAATAAACTGAAAACTGGCATTCTAAATAATCTCCTAAGTTTGACTAGGTACTCCAATAAAAATCAAATTGGAATAAGTCTAGAAAAAATTAAGGTTATCATTAAAAATAAGATTTTCTTCACAGGAGTTACGACGCTTTGATCACTTATTACAAAAACATGGAGGAAGATTGAATGTACAGATTACCATTCACATGTATAAACGACGTGCAACGTGTGTCTTCATGCAACTTAATTTTCTGAAAAAATCTTCGTTTGAGTACCTACCTTCGGCTTCAAATTTAAATTCCTTAGCTCATTTCCATTTTGCACCAATACCGATAGAAACAGGACAGAGAAAGGGGAGGTTTGCGTACTCATAAAACGGGTAAAACCCCATCGTTGGCTTTTGCTAGAGACGGTACCAAGTCCGGCTGTCCTGAGTTCCAGTCGTTTATTTTTCTGTGCAGTTTCCAGATTGTAGTATGTAATTGTAATTTTCAGCCATTGTAGGTGGTTCTTATTATCTTTTTCATTCATTTAATAATAAAAACTAATACATGTTGTAGATATTATTTATTGGTATTGTAAAGCTAAGAATGTGCTTTATATTGAGGTAAAGCTTATTGTGAAATTTGTTTTTTAATCTTTTACTGGTTATGATTTTAAATGACATTGTTTCTTTTGACAAAGTCTAACTTCGTAATTGCCATCCTGACACTGTTTTAAATCATGACATACTCTATGACGTATAGACCGCCCATAACCACACGTTTTACTACACTTACTCCAACTGCTCCAAGTACTGTATCCTGGAAGCAAAGAAAATGACGTAATAATTAAGAAATAATCCATGGCAGGTATATGGTTATTGTCATTTAGCCATGGGCTAAGCCTTTATATTCGATTATAACTAACAGCGCTAAAATTGTACCTTAACCTATATTCCTATGGTTTTAAATTACAGTGGTGTGCAGACATAACCTCTCGTCCAATTTAACTTGGAGAGCAGTCACGAGAACAGCTCAAAGTTAACTTGAAGTTAACAAACAGAAGAAGTCCAAGTTAAATAAGTGCGTTAAACTCTTAGCAACCAAAATTAAAATAACTGAAGACGCCCAGTAAGAAAGAAACAAAGGATATGGAGAGAAGAAATATTTCAAAAAAATTTAAAGAAACCAGTCATGAAAAAGCCAGTAGCCAAAATCAGGGACGAAGGCTACCAAAACTCACAAGAAGACAAAGACTATCAAACCAATGAAAATCAAGATATCAAGTCAAGAGTTTACCTCAAACAAAAACCCTTTTAAGGGCTGTCAAAATCCTTAAAAAAATAAGTTCAGTTGTGAATAATCAAAGCATTTTCCTCTTTTAGTTTAGTTTTGTTTTTCGCTTATTTAGCAAAAAGCCCCCTCCCCTTTAATATAAAAACTTCATTAACCGTTGTCAAGAGAGGTAGCAAATTAATTAAAACTAAAAAATGAATGAATGAATGAATAATAAATAAATAAATAAATAAATAAATAAATAAATTAATTAATTAATTAATTAATTAATGATGAATATATAAACAAAAAATAATAAGATAAATAAACAGAAAGTTCAGAAGTTCCGACATTACATTTAGTTCAGCGTAATGCGGTTTGAAAGTTTGCTGCCACATTTTCCCACTAGCAATAATACGAAATTTTCTGTTATACGAAATCTGTTCCATTCCAAGGTGTCTCGTTCCCATCTAAAAAAAGCAAACCGATGGATCCAACCGGGGTTTGGGTTAGTCATAGCGTATCCTTACTTTATTTTTTCTTAATCCCGAACTTTAATTTGATGAAATTCCTATTTCCGGTGCATTTTTTATCCGAAATCCCGTGCTTAAATAATAGAAATTCGGAATTTCTGACCTTAAAAACTTCAAATTCCGGCATCCCGAAAAAAGGTCCGCTCACCTCGATTAACTTACATTTGAAGAAATCCTGATTCCCGGTGCACTGTATTTCCCGAAATTCCGGACATAAATTAGAGAAATTCCGAATTCCTGAGCTTAAAAAGAATCCCGGCATCCTGAAAAAGGTCCGTTCATCCAGAACTTAAAAAGAACTTAAATTTGATGAAATCCCGATTCCCGGTACATTTATATCTGGAAATCCAAGGCTTCATTTACAGAAATTCCGAATTTCCGAGCTTAAAAACTTCAAATTCCGGTATCCCAAAAAGGTTCGCTCATTCTTTGACTGATATTGTATTCAAATTTCAGGAACTTCTCATTTCTCCCTTTTCCTTGACGATTCACAACATTAGCCTTTAAAAGTTGATAAGTTCAGAGAGCTCCAAAAATTGAGAAATTCATACGCGCTGTACCTGACTGGCTTGTAAATTTCTGTTCAAACATTTGTTACCATATATTTAGGCCCAGAGTTGCCGTGGTCTGTATAAAAATTCAGAAATTTCATGAAAAATGAAAAATCTATCAATCAAATGAAAAGTGCACCAAAAATACTAGGGACTATATTCGAGGAGAACGAGAACAGGTAGAAGAAGTAACCGTATACCTGTGTTCGTTGTCCAGATAGAAGAAATGCGCGTGTACTCCATCTTACAAATCATACGCCGTTCTACCCATGTCGGCTCTAGCCATGACCGTTCTACCCTGAAGTCTGTTCTGGCCATGACTGTTAAAATTGATCGTTTTACCTAAGTGTGTTCTGGCCATTACCGTTCTTGCCAAGTCTGCTCTGGGCACGGCCTTTCTAGACCAAGAATTTAAACTGGACATTAAATTAGATTTGTTGGAATTTCCTGTTTCTCGTTCCCAAACCGGTTATTGACATTTTTCCTATAATTTAATTCACGTTTTTTTATTTGATGATAATAGATTTAGGGAAAAACTATTGCGAACTATACTGTCTCGAGAAGGGAAATAACTCTTCCTTTTTTTAAATATACCTGGATAAACATAGGTTATATATCCGCGAAAATGACCACTTACCGGCAAAATGCAATTTTATATCTGAATCATCATAATTCTATATTTCATTTTTTAAAAATATTATTTTATAATATATACCGGTAACTAAATTGAAAATATATGGTATACGTGTAATATCGGACACGTTATGAATTCAGTTTTGTCAGGGCTATGACAAGAGCTGGTATGAGACCGGTCATAGTTAGAACAGGTCATGGCTAGAGCAGACATAAGTAGAACGGTCTTGTTCAGAACAGACTTAGGTAGAACATACATTGGTAGAATAAGTCAAAGCTGTCACGGCTCTGCTGTGACAAGAACGACAAGAACGGTCAGGATTCTAGAGCTTTTATGACTGCTCCAGGTTAACCTTATGAGAGATTATGTTTGCACTCCACTGTGCATAGGGCAACCAGTAAATTGAAATAGAACGTAACTTCGAGGAAAACGTCCGAATAACTAAAACAACTGTTGCTTTCCACAAAATATTTTTTGAGCTAGAACGGTCATGTTTTTAAATTGGTAAACATGAAATCAAAAGCTTGAATCACCACACACCATAGCAGATTTAACCAACTGGTTCCATGTTATGAAGGAGAATAGTAATAGGCATGCCAAAATTGGTGTGGAAACGTGGTGGGAAAAATTATCCAAAAGAGACGCAAAAACAGGAAATTATCAATATTCTATCAAATGCATAATAGTTTATATCCTCAATACCTTTATGTATGCTTACCCCCATTAACTTATGATCAGAATAACTTTAATCTTCGAAATAATGAAAACAACGTTATACCTAGATGTAGATTAAGTCTGTTTGTACCGTACTCTGTTCGACTTTGGAATGACTTAGACTTAAGAGTTAGAAATGCGAGAACGCTTACACAATTCAAACGTAGATTAAAAGACAATAATTTAAAACCCCCGGCCTATTTTGGTACTGGACCACGAAAATTCGTAATAATACATACTCGATTGAGACATCAATGTAGTTCACTAAATGCCGACTTATTTGAAATAAATGTTGTTGCTTGCTAGTCCTTCTTATCAGTGTGGCTCACCGTATGAGGACGTCATACATTACATATTTACTCGAATGTCCAGCGCACCAAAAACGAACGTACAATCTTATTTAGACAGCTCAGTTATATGAATGTAGAAAATTATCGGGATATTGAGATACTACTCTTTGGCAGAGATAACTTAACACTACAAACAAATTTGTGTGTATTTGAAAAAGTCTTGCAATATATAAAAAATACCAAAAGATTCCTATGAGTTATGTGAGGTATACTTCATTTCATTTTTTATATATCATTATATTCCAACTTAAAATTATTTTATTATTTTTCCTATAGATATATATTTATGATGTTTGCTTTTTTGTCATGTCATTTGTTATTGTAGGGAGAGAGCGTACATTAAGTTGTAATAACTTGTGCTCAATCCCATTGCTTTAATTTATGCAATAAAATATTTTTGAATTAAATTAAATTATAAAGGAGAACAATATTTAATAGAACAGACGACACCACCACAGACAATGGACGCCATTGCGTTATTGCAATACTAGTAACTCATGTGCTCCTTTGGACCAGATTTAGAAGCAATACATTTACCAAGTTACACATGTAATCTATAAAAAAAAACATTCGCTCTTCATGCAATTAACAAAACCGAAGCATCGGATACTAATTTTTGTAAGGCTTTCAAAAAGCACAGAAAGTGAACATTTATATTATCTATTTGGTTGAACGATCAAAATTTACGCTTTGAGTAGAAGTTCTAAGAAATTCAAGTGAGATCGCCATCTTCACTCAGTCTGGCTAAGAGAGGATAAGAAATCCAGAAATAACCAATTTATTCACTACTTGCAAAACTTGTTATCTATGTAACATTTACATGTTAATGCTGAAAAATAAACAAGAGTCTTGACCTTAGATATATTTATAAACGACTGCATTCTGTAGATCAGAAAATTTTCAATCTTCAGAACTATGACAAAGTACAAACCTAAATCTGGAGTGTCATCTGCCTCTATCATGTAAACACCACGTGGCTGTCTATTTTGTGGCCAAGCTGCGGACACAACCTGTAAATTGTACAACAATCAAGAGTTGGAACCAAATCTTTCCGATTTAGCTTTGAGTTAATAATGGACAAGCTAAATTTTAACGGACAGACAGATAGATCTGCCCAAAGTTTGTGAGCTAACTTTAATTATAGACCTCAATTATACTTATATTAGGTAAATATGCTTACAGGAGCATTGGCCGATTCACATCGTGGGTTTTGAGAATTCGATTCCCTTACTTTGGAAAAAAATTAAAAATAAATAGGATGTCGACCAGAAAAATAATAAAAAGTGCCTGACTACCCCGAATAGACAGGATATTCCCCTGTTCAACATCTGGGGACGCACCCGGCAGCTCTGTAGACGGATCTCCTGATAGCCGATTCTGGTGAAGGATGATATATTTATGTATATGTCCATGCTAGCATTTTAGCATATTAAATCATTTGTGACAATTTTAACGGTTGAAACTAATGAAAAGAGATAAATTATTAAAGACAAAGATTTCAACATGTACATCCAATATCTTTCAAGTGTTTTCATGTGTTTGCACAAACAAGACATAGAATGGAAAATATACAATAACAAATGAAGCGTAATAATATGACGTATTTTTTAACTGAGTTACTGTTCGTTAAACAATAAAAGAGAGGAGAAGGAACTTTTACGGGAGGCCGGGATTAGTCATTTTATGCTGCGGAATGTCTAACGGGATCCGGGATTTGCATTGTAATTGTTTGGGATTCGGAATTCAAAAATTTATATGCTGAAGAATTCGGGATGAAAGTTATTTTCACGTAAATGCTGACAGAGAACTGCACTTTATTTTTTTGTGCTAAAATTAAACTGAACATTGCTTAGTATTCAAAAAAAAAGAGAGAGAAAAAACGAAAAAGAAAACAGATTCGGCAAAGCAAAACTTGTTAACAGAGCGCAAAACATAAAAGTGAACTCGGGCAAACCCTCCTTCGATCACTTTATTGCTCCGTTAAACATATTGATCTTGTAGATGTGCCGTAAATGTACATTGTCAATGGAAAAGGATAAATAGAATCCGTAGTCTATAAAACTTTTGGCTTTACTTATAAAATTGAAATTAAAATATTGTTCGACTTTGCAAATTTTTATCGACCTACAGAATTTCACTCACCTCCCCATGACATAATACGTGACTTATAAAAACGAAGTAAAGGATGGATCTGTATTTACCCTAAAAAATAAACGAAATACAAAATAAGTATATTATTTTTTGCAGAAATCAAGGACAAACAAGGAGTATACGTGTTGCAATGACATATCAAACGATCTTAATACATTTTTAATAAATAAAATAGTGCAATTTCAGGAACACTCCCCCGGTTTAATTTGCTTTTTCCATCAAACCTGAGTTGTCTGAGATAATGACAATATTCACAAATCATGAACTTTAGAGTCAAATTCCGTACATTATTATCCCTCGTCTTGTTTCTTTAATTAAATATTGTAGTAAGTGTTACACTGAAAAACTGGAAACATTTATAGACAACGGGTTAACGTGTTAGTCAATGATGAGTAAGTAAGGGTATTTTTCGCAGTCATAGTGCTCCAGATAAATTATTTTTTTTCGTGAAAAAAAAAAATAAAAAACTACAATTTTCATATGGCGAACGTTATGCTTCACTGAGAGTTTATGAATATCGTATCGTATCGAATCAGATTTGACTGAACACAATCCTGACATTGTAAACGTAAATCTTTTCTTTTCCTGAAATATTGTTTCTTGTTTAACAAAAAGTCTACTTACCATTCTTAATGATTTCGCTGAGCGTTTGTTACATATCTGTGTCGTCACCTATGACGTCATGTATGCCGCATTTCTAAATTACGTTTTGTCTTATTCTTTCCTTGTAGGTGTTACAAGTAGCAGTCTACACAATCGACCAAGTGCGAATCGACGAGATTATTATTACAATCAAGCAATATATGCGATTGTTGAAAAAGTCATTATTACAGTAATAAACATTATTGATCTTATTACAGTAATGATTCCCTAGCGGGATCGCATCTATTGTTTAGACTATTATATTGATTTCATCGATGATCGATTCGCACTTGGCCGATAGTGGTCTACCTGTATTAAGTTTTACTTGTATGTTTATTATACTATAGGGAAACTGGAAAGGGAGGGTCGGTAACCAATAACGGTTTAGCCCGTAGCCCACCCGCTATTTCTTGTTGTTACGGTACAAGTCTGGATATATCCCGAGTTCCTACCGTTGTCAACGTTTCGATTTCGTCTTTTTGGTGTTTTTCTTGTACAGTTCGCCTGGTGTATTGTGGCATGTAATAGCAAGTTTCGGCCAATGTAGGTATTTGCTATTGTATTCTCTTCATTAAATGAAATTGTGTTTGTTTCTTATAGACGAATATTTTGACAATGTATTCCTCTAGTGTAGAAAAATGAATATTGAAACAAAAAAAAATAAAAAAATAAAATAAAAAAAAAGGGAACGCACGGCTGCCGCAATGCTAAGACCAAATATATTTCGTTCATTGCATTTTTAGATAATAAAAGTCCTTGATCAAATGGAAAATGAATACAATGTTTGAAAATGTTTACTTGTTGTTGTAACCAACAGCAATCGAGCGGATATCCTTGTGCAAATATACTAGGTATGAGTTTCAAGGAGTATGGTCAAATTCCCGTGAATCTTCTAACTGTGCAAAACTCTGTCGGTTTTGCAAGTCAATGCATGTATATTGCTTGCTAATGTAATGGTGCTTGTATTTACAGAGCCTGCACTGATGGTGAAAGATAGACAAAAAGTGATCAATATCTGTGTTTTTCTGTAAACCTGTCTGTCCGTTTGCCTGAATATTAACACAGACATCTTCTCATGAATCACTTTTCAATTTGCAGAAAGTCTACAATATATATTTCAGATGTTCGCCATTCATATTTCGTCAACTTTCAATCAGCAAACTGTCATTCAAGACTCTTACCCCCGTGATTTTAACTATATTAAGCGGAATTCTGACTACAAGGGGCCGTTCCTAAAAATACCCTTTAAGCTACTGCCTATGAGGAAAACGATGGCATGCATTAACTCTTTTCACAACGCTCCACTTCTTGCCACTTTTTGCAGCTGAGCCAAATGCACGTCTGACCCTTCTAAATTTAGCACACGGATCATTGTATCGGCTGATGAATCTGATTGATTATGAGGATTCACATGATTCAGAATCAAAAAAGCTTTCATTAGTCACTATATTTACTTTGAAAATTAAGACAATGGTGACAGTGATTGTTAAGATTATTTTGCCATTATATTTCATGTTTGTTGACAATCTCACATTCAAAGGTAAATAAAACATAGGTGTGATATTGTTCGACAATTAACAAAACAAAAAATTGCCCTTAAACCAGTACTAGGGATCATGAACTTACTATAAGGTATGAGTAAAACGCACCGTTGAAGGTCTCATGGCGACTTCAAGATGGAGAAAAACAATATAAGCGTTCCATTGCTTGTTTTACCATGTATTTGCAGAGAATTTGTCTCATATGTATTTACCCCATATCCTTTCTTTGTTATTGCAGATGTTCAGTCCTCTGGTAGAGTTGAACGAAATGTGGGTACTTTTTGTTGTTTTTCTAAATTAATTACTACTAGTATTTTGTTTTGTTAAGGTTAGTAACAAACAATTCATTTCTTTAACATTTCGACTGAATTACCCCATATTCAAAACTGTGTGGACAATTTATCTTAAGTTTAACCTGTATAAAATCATATATTTTCAGAAAGGTGTATATCTCGTCAACATCATACCAAAATTTCAGCATACAAGGAGTTCCGAAGGTTTGAAAAACACTTTCTATAAATATAGACGATTGCAACCAAAACATTCGCATTCCTAGTATACCGGAAAACCCCTATAAGTATTCAAAGTATCATTCTAGTCAATTAACCTTGGTTCTCAAAATAAGCCTGATACATCAAAGTTCAAACAGGTGTATCATTTATTTCATTCCGACATTTCTTTTAAAGGTTCAAGAATTCAAAATTATATTTAGATTCTAAAAGGACCATATTATTATATCTAAGCTCTGATTGGCTGAATTGACGCCTAAAATGATACAACTCATTTGCCGTTTCATGTACATCTGCAATCATGTTTTTTGCCTGTCTTGTGACTTGGAGGTAAAGCTAGAGTATAGTGATTTAAATCTTACTTCTAAGGATACCATCTTTATTTGATAATATTTCTGGTAGGATTAAGTTTTTACTTCACTGGTGACGAGTCATTTCTACTTATCTCTTCATTTCATTACAGTAAAATGATATGAAAAAAAAATCAGAAAAATATGAGTCAAATTATTAACTGTATTCTCCTTCATATATCGAACACAAACATGCAGTTAACCCGGAAAAATCTACAAACAAAAATCTAAACACATTGTACTTCAGATGTAATCGATTTGGAAACAGCATGACTAAGACAATACAGATAAACAGAATTAAACAAGAATTATCCCCCCTTCAAAATTTCAGAGAGCAACCATATATATACTACAGTTGTGTATCATTTCATAAAAACCCAAGCACCCGTTTTAAGAGGATGACATGCACTCACAATGTTCTTCCCCACTTTTTCCAGAAATTATTCAATGACCAAATATCTCCCATTTAAAATTTCAGGCAGCAACTATGTTATTCACATGCTTCAGAAGGTATTCACTAATTGTGTAAGACTTCAATAAAATCAAAGTACTTGTTCAAGAGGACATGTGCTGACAATGTCCTCTTTTTATCATAAAATATTTGAAAACGAATTATCTCCATTCAAAATTTCAGGCAGCAATCAATTCCATTACACATTTTCAGGTGGTGAACTACAATTGTGTAAAAATTCATAAAAATCCAAGCAACAGCATAGAAGAACATGCGCTGACAAGGTACATGGACGAACAGTCAGACAGACGGACGTATGCATGGACGGACAGGGTATCCTTATACACCCACCTACCTTGTTAGCAGGGTGTATAATAAATAAATAAAATCAGGATATCGATTACATGATGTCTAGGGATATCACCCACTTTATAGTGATCAAACAGCTGTAGGTTCCGCAAAATGTTGCGGACACATTTCTGTATTTCGAAAACAACAAAGGCATAAATTCTACTAGTTTAATGACGAGTTAATTCCTTCAGAGTAAAATGAAAATATGAACATAGTTTCCAAGATTGGAATTACATTGAACAGATACTGTGGACATAACTACACATTACAAAGGTATGTATTTATTTTTTGCTAAGTTCTATTCATGTAGATATAAATAGGTATTTAATAAGGTGGTCGACCCCGGGTTAATCCAAAAGTTCTTCGCAATTAATTTTCTTTTAAATTACAGTTCGGAAAAAATATGAACTAATAACTTCCTAGAATTTAGGAAAATTGCGTAACTAAAACCAGTGAGTTAGTAAGAAGAATTGCCTCCTTTTCATTTGTTTCAGTACTTCAAGTTATCAATTAAAATCTGGAAGTTTTAATGCAGGCAATTTGAAAAAATTAATTATAAAGAAGAGACACTGTTATTTCATAATATGAGTATTCTATTTCTTTTTAAAATAAATATTCTACATGTAACTCTTTTGTTTTGTTCATGCCAATCATAACAAATAAAATGAAGTTTTCTCCCCTTACCCTGTTCTACTTCCTTAAAATGCAGTGGGTATTGCAATGATACGAGCTTTTCAGCAGACCACTGGTAACAAAAACTACAATGTGGAGACCTTATCACGAGATGAAAAAATAAAAAAATAAAAGATCAAATGAATTGTCTCCCTTAATTATTATTCGTGGGGTTCTAATTTTCGTGGATTTCGTGGTTGACGAAAACAACAAATTTAAGTTTCAAACGAAACGCATTTTTTCCTAGAATTTAAATGAGAGAATTCGAAACCACGAATTTAGAAACCAACGCCCAATAGTGATATTTATCAAATCCACGAAAATTGATGTCCACGAATAAAAGAACATCCACTGTATTCAATAAGCTATGATAAGTCCCACCGTCATTTTTAACAAAACTGTTGTCTTTTTTCTACATTATCACTTATCACTTTCGATCACCTTGATGCACAAAAAATAATATTTGAATTGAGCTTTTCCTGGTGTAAAATTTAAGTGAAAACGCTGAGTCACTTGTTATAGGTATGAATCCCTGGTTGGTGGACTAAGAAACTTATTTTTACTTTCATCTGGCGAACAGCTTGTCGAGCGGAGACGAGTCTCAGAATTAACTTCTGTGTGTGACGTATGACAAGTCGAAGATCTTACTGATGTTGGTGGTTTACACAGTTTACCACTGAATGCCAAGAAAATAAACGGATTAGCGCAACTGTTTAATCCTGTAAGCAACAGAATGATTGTCATAGCTGGACCTGTAAAAGAGGAAGAGATATAAACAAATCAATCGTGAAAGAAATTCAATTATTAAAGTGGAAAAAAAATGTGTAAAAATACGTCAAATGGGATATGAATATCTACCAAGAACAATAGATAAAAATGAACATTTATTAATAGGATATTTAATTAACCAGTATGGATTCAGCCCGACACAAGAACCAGTAGATTTTGTGTGAAAAAAGAAAGATACTCTATTGACATGGCACTTAATGCAAAAAAAAATGTATAAGTTTGTGACTTTACTTTTATGTATGTTTGTGTGAATTTTAATTTCATGTCTTAAAAACACGTGCCATATCAATGTCAATTCAACAATTACATTTCCACAAATTGTCATTACTTTTCCAGATAAAAAATGATTACATTTCCCGATAAAAAAGTTTAAATCTTCGGAAATAAAACACGCCACTTTTCCAGAAATGAAATACGCTTCCTGAAAAATATCTTAACTTTTCATTAGTCTCCGAAAATGCCTCTTCATATAACAGGCATTATTTTTGTTTATTTAAGTAACTATTATATAATTAATATAAGGATTTTACATGTAAGATGTATAAGGCAGTACCGACGAGTAATTTGATTTAAAAATCAGATCTTCTGATGAGAAGCTATCATAAAATTATGAGTTATTTATTTTTATTAAAATAGAGTGCTCATTGAAAAAAATATCCGAAAAAGTTTTACACTCCATATTTTGCTAACAGCCAATGGTTTCCAATCATTTTCGTCAATACAAGCAGCAATGTTGTTTATTTTTTAGATGAAAACAAATGATTATTTTTGTAAAAGACATACTTAAAATCTCAAAATATTCACAAAGTACAGTAAATAATTCTTATCATGATTATTACTGATGAAAGACGAAGGTTGCAGGATGCCATGTAATGGTAAAAGCCTTGTTTCCGAAAACATTCAACTTTCCCAATATCCCAGAAAGTATTTTACTGTACGTTAGTTACACATAGAGCAACATTAGTGACTTTGTGGTTCGAATTCGAAAACAAAATGCGACTTAATTTTTTCGCCGACTTGAAATTCTGTTTTACGATAGCATTCGAGAACACCGTCAATATAGCACTGTTTTACTAACTACTACCGATGATTTACAATCTGCTAGAACAGTTGGCAAGTCTATTACGCATGGTCGGATTACCGAACTATTGTCAAAGTTGTATGTTAAAGTGTTGATTATAGCAGACTGCATGCCTAGTATCACAAGTACTATGTTAAAGTGTTGATTAGTTTCCTCAATATCCAACTGTGATTGAAGAGCAGTTAAGTATTAACAACTCATTTATTGTGTTTTTAAAATAGAATAATTACGATCAATTTCTCATGGTTTGATTAACTCTGAAAACTACATAAGTTTTTAAGGGTTTTATAAAGATGGATATAGAAGTGTTACAATAATTGCACTGTGTTGAAAACACGTCTGTCTACTTTGAGAGGTAATTATTGTATTGAATGTAATTTTGATAGGTTATTCCGAGATCTCGCGCAACATTAACGTACACAAACACAATATTCGGATGTAGCATAAAAGTCCTAGCGAAAGTTTTATGAACATGATGAATGGACTTGATAAAATATTAGATGTTGCTTCAACAAATATACCAAAATTTCAAATCGAAAAATACTTAAATCTTCACCACGTACACAACGTAACTCTGTGAATTAATCTTAAATAAATATAGTGCAAATCTATGACAATTTATGTATTCCGAATATAGTAATAATAAGTCTGGCTACACAAAAATTATGCAATACTAGTCAAAAGGAAACTTTTCGGAATATCACAGAATCGAATACACCCCCTCCTATCCGACCAATAATATGATAAAAATAAAACTGTCAGGATGAATTGTGCTATAAAAAAAGAATACACTGTTTTATAAGCGTGGTCGTACAACCAAACACAGATAAAAATAATAACATTTCAACATAAACAACATAAATTTCCAAAAGCCAATACACAAAGTCATATCACCATAAAATACAATTTTACAAGAAATACGCAATGATACAACAGGTCAAGTATTGGATTTACAAACTGCATTGATTCAATATCCTAAATAAAAACCTATGATGTGTCTACGTTTTAATGGAAAACTGAAATCTTTGATGTAAATAAGGCAATAAAATATTTTATGTCTGATAAGTCTTTTTGTCCGTCTTAGCCAGTTTGAGTCCTCTTGTGGGCAATAAAATACAATTGCCGACAATATCAATAAATCTTCACATACGTGGCTTCTGTGTTACATTATATACCTTAAATTAACGAGACGACGAGAAATCTTCACTATTGAACTGCTAGCTATGATTTGTGCTATAAAAGCATCATTTCAGGAACTGTTTCCCATAAAAACATAAGACTTTAATTGCAGTGCATTCAGTGTCAACGCAACTGCGATAAATGGTTGAATCCCCGTCTAGAAAAAGAAATGTCAACATTAACTGGTATTTATTGTATATATAAGACGTTTGTCGTTATAATCGATTTAATCAGAAATTATCACCAAATTTGGGGAAATTTCTGTAACTACTGGTAATATATCCGAAATTTCTGAACTTTTAACGCACGGATAACTGAAGAGAGCTAGCACTATACAAATAAAGCTCGGAACTTCAAACAGAAAATTCAATAAGTTCAGCAATATTTTCATTAACAAAACGACTTACATGTATTGAAATTGCAGTAAACAATAAATATGAATATAGGTATATTGATAAAACTTGGTATGCAAAAATACTAAATGATGTCTTTCAAGCCTGCAAGAAGGATTTAATAGTGAAATAAAAATACTTGATCTTATTAGAAGTGTGTTGCATTTTCTATATAAAATAATGCATGGAATTGCCTTTTCAACAGCTCAAATTTGCACTTTCGGCAAAGTATTTAACAATTGGTGATCTGCATTCAGTCAGAAACAAATGCGTGGCTACACAAATTTGCACACTGTCTACCTTGTGTGAATAGGTAAATCTTTGTCATAGTTGAAACAATAAAAAATAACAAAATACCGAAGTTACTGTGAATTTTGATTCTGCATATATGCGCATTTCGACAACTTATGTCTCTTCAGTTCAGATAAAATCTAAACGTTTGGAAGACCATAAAATCAAAGATATTTAACAAATTACCAAATATGATATAAATAAAAATCCAAAATCAGCTAAGGACAGAGCTTTGCATGAGATACTCCTTAGTTTCAACAAAATTTACAAAAATTTGATATTGCAAAGTTCCAAATAGAATCGGCTTTCGGGTCAGCACCGAAGTACTGACTACTGGGCTGGGGAATACACTCGGGGACTAACAGTCCACCAGCAGAGGCATCGACCCAGTGGTAACAGATAACAAAATACCGAAGTTACTGTGAATTTTGATTCTGCATATGCGCATTTCGACAACTTATGTCTCTTCAGTGCAGATAAAATCTAAACGTTTGGAAGACCATAAAGTCAAAGATATTAAAACCGATAGAGAACAAATTACCAAATATGATCTAAATAAAAAAGTAACGATTACTGTTAAGAGTATAATTGATTTGATTACAAAAAAAATCAATCTATAGGGGGTTACAACTATTTTTTCTGCTATGATAATGCAAAGGGTGCTATGCATGTCGATTTGTATAAGACATAGTCATACCAGGGATAATACCAAGCCTTTCGATAACGAAAAATAAGTAAAGTAGAACATCTTTTAACAACTCTAGCAAATAAGGTTTTGTCTTCTGTGCATTTACTCATTATCTTTTCATATTGCAATAACATTACATTTAAATGTGTCTGATATATTTCTAATGGAATTAACTTATCTATCAATACTGGAACAACATATTAATATTTAACAAAATATGTCATCAAAGTTTTACTCAAAAATGAAGCTTAAAGTGACAGTAATTAAGATAGAGCAGTTCGTTGGTATCTCTGTGTTAAACAGAATCGTTGCTGGGAGATATTGGAAATGTGACATCTGTTAAGTGATATTTGATGTAAAACATAACATTTTGTGAAAAAAGATAAATATTTGTTGAAGCAGTCATATTTGGAGGTCGCTATTTGTGATAGTTCGCACGTCTATAATTTCAGTATAGGTTAAAGCCATTTTTTTTGTATTTTATGATGATATATAACATCACTATCATACGTAGAAGGGGAAAAATAGACTTCCGAGAAATTCAAATGAATCCTTTAGAGTACTCAAATTTAAATATTATTTATTTATATTTTGTGATCGTCTTGAAATACCTATCACTCAAAGGCAATTTTTCAGATAAAGTCGTTAATCAATTGAATGATAAGTTTTAAGTGAACAGTAATTCAGCTGTATCGTGCTGTATCAGGACGAAAACAAATTACTAGTAATGAAATATCAATTCAAAATATCATAAAAAGAAAGAAAATATTTGACGAAGAGTTTTGACTGGAACTTGAAAAGGCGGAAATTTGCTAAGGCAATGCATTTTAGCTTCCATGCGACTTCAAGAAGTCTGCCCTTTTCCTAATAGTCATCTTTTAGCATTTCCAACTTTTGGCGTATATCAATAAATGTATCGGTTTTTGCGTTAACTCGAATAATTCAATCCCTCTCCGTATCCGATTCTCTCCTTCTACGTGGGCTTGAATTCTTTATGTTAAATGGGCGGATCAGCTGCTCTACGGAGAAAAGAGCAAATCAGCAACGAAATAAAAATGTGCATGCGCAGTTAGAACTTCCGACTGTAAACAAACCAAAAATGTAAACAGTTTGTACACATCATGACTTTCAATATTTTCGGGATAAATGTTATTAGGGCCCTGCCATGAAATGGCGGCGCCCTATAGTAATCAGCCTGTCCGTCCGTCTGTCCGTCTGTCCATCTGTCAGCGTTTCCTATGTCGTACGATAACTCAAGAATGCTTTACAGATTTTTATGATTTTTTTACTCAAAGTTGCACTTGACTGAAGGAAGCTCCCTTTGGTTTTTGAAGAAAATCGGAAAATGATTTTTGGGAAAAACTTCATTTTTATATGAAAAAGTGCATATTTTGAGAATTAGCTCTATGTCGTACCATAACTCAAGATTGCCTTCAGGGATTTAAATGATTTTGATACTCAAGGTTGAACTTTACCAAAGGAAGCTCCCTTTCGTTTTAATGGAAAATCTGAAAATGATTTTTTTGGGAAAAAACTTCATTTTTATATGAAAAAGTGCATATTTTGAGAATTAGCTCTATGTCGTACCATAACTCAAGATTGCCTTCAGGGATCTTAATGATTTTGATACCCCAAGGTTGAACTTTACCAAAGGAAGCTCCCTTTCGTTTTTGTGAAAAATCTGAAAATGATTTTTTTGGAAAAAAACTTCATTTTTATATGAAAAAGTGCATATTTTGAGAATTAACTGTACGTCGTACAATAAATAAAAAAAATCAGGGATTTATATCATATACTCAAGGTTGGTCCTGATAAAAGAAAGCTCCCTTTTGTTTTTGAGGAAAATCTTATTTCCATGAAATTCTGCAGTCAGGTTTTTGGGACACACAAGGGGGCGGGGCCCTTTCTGACTTTGTCAGTATTCTAGTTTTGGAATGTTATGTATGAACAATAAAAGGATTATCGATTAGAAATGTAAGATATGGTCAATGTTCAAATGAAACACGTTTTTTTAGTTTGCCTCAACGAAGTTGAGGAGGATATTGGAGTACCCTCGGCGTCCGCGTCCGCGTCTGCGTCCGCGTCCACATTTAGGTATATATCTTGGTAACTATGAAGGGTATGATCATCAAACTTTGTATACAGATGCATCTTGGGCTATCTCACAGCCTCCAAGAAAATTAGGTCTCTTTGACCTATATTTTCCGCTTGAATGACTTACACTCAAGTTTACGTCCGAGTTCAGATCTCAGTCACTATACATGGTAGGATCATGTTACCTTCCATATGCATGCATCTCTGATGGTAAGTCAGCATCCGGGAAAAATTAGGTCATTTTGACCTTTATTTTCCGCTTGAACGACTTACATTCAAGTTTACGTCCGAGGTCAGATCTCAGTCACTATACATGGTAGGATCATGTAACCTTGCATATGCATGCATCTCTGATGATAGGTCAGCATCCTGGCAAAATAATGTCACTTTGACCTATATTTTCCGCTTGAACGACTTACATTCAAGTTTACAACTGAGTTCAGATCTCAGTCACTATACATGGTAGGAGTAGTTAACTATGGGGAAAAGTCGTAGGTTTTCAAAAATCGTTTTTTGAAAACCTACGGCTTTTCCCCATAGTTAACTACTATCTACGGGACTAACGAAAATAAGCAATTGTTATTCACTACAGTTGAGACGGGTAAAACGGGCTAGATTCTTAGTTCACTCACATTTTTTACGTTGCTTGCGGTTTAAGCATCTCATAAGTAAAACAAAANAACCTACGACTTTTCCCCATAGTTAACTACTGGTAGGATCATGTAACTTTGCATATGCATGCATCTCCGATGGTAGGTTAGCATCCAGGCAAAATTAGGTCACTTTGACCTATATTTTCCGCTTGAACAACTTACATTCAAGTTTACGTCCGAGTTTAGATCTCAGTCACTATACATGGTAGGATCATGTAGCCTTGCATATGCATGCATCTCTTATGGTAGGTCAGCATCCTTGCAAAATTAAGTCATTTTGACCTATATTTTCTGCTTGACTGACTTTCATTCAAGTTTAGGTCCACATTCAGATCTCAGTCACTATACATGTTTGGATCATGTAACCTTGCATATGCATGCATCTCTGACGGAAGGTCAGCATCTAGGCAAAATTATGTCACTTTGACTTATATTTTCTGCTTGATTGACTTACATCCAAATTTACTGAAGAGTTCAGATCTCAGTCACTGTACATGTTAGGATCATGTAAACTTGCATATGCATGCATCTCTGACAATGTGCAATAACGAGGCGATCTTTGTAATCGTTGATTACCTGTGTTTTTACCTCGGAACAGTAAGTAAAGTGATTTTTTTCGAAATGTGTATTGGGAATATCGATGTGATTTCCTGAACTATAAATCAAAGTCGTTATGTAGGGATATGGATGTAATTTCAAAAACGGTAAAGTTTAGGTGCTTGTTATTACAAAATTGTAAAAGATTGTGAGAAATTATCTCGATCATAAACCAAAAATGTAAACAGTTTGTACTTCGAATTGCGACTTTCAGTATGTTCGGAATAAATGTTATTTTGGAATGTTATGCATTTAAAAATAAAAGATATCATCGATTAAAAATCTATGATATGGTCAATGTTCAAATAAATACACGATTTTTGACCTCGGAACAGAAGTAACATGAATCTTTTCGAAATGCGGATTGGAAATATGGTAGATCTAGATCATCATGATCATAATAAGAACTCCTGGTAAATTCACAATTCTAGTTTTCACGAAATTCGGTTAGATACGTTATTCAAAGATCAAATGAATATTTATTTTATTCTAAAAAAACATATATTTGTTCAAGTTTTGTTTTTATTTATTTATTTATTTCATTTGTTTATTATTATTAAAAGTTACATTTGATCGTGTTTTGAATGAAACAGTCTAAACATCTCATGAAATTTGTTTGCTTTGCAATAAAATTCTTGATTTAATTCTAATTATCAAATTGGCATGTGTTAATCACAGGTTTATTCTGCGATCTGCTAAGTCCGTGACATGTCACTCTAATTAGATAAACAGTTGGTAGAATTATCACACCTGTGTGAAAAACACCAAAAAACATTGTATTCGATGGGGTCACTTTATTGGATATTCTTGCAAAAATCAACAGACGGTTTAAACCCACAATGCACTGCGATAAGGCACTTCCGATTGACGCGTTTTACATAGTGTATGCGTTCAGGTAACCCGAATAATCCAGTCGTTATATTCCACTCACTAAGATCGCTACATTAACGTAGAAGAAGAGAATTGGATACGGAGAGGGCTTGAATTATTCGAGTTAGCGTTCAGGCGTTAATGTAGCGAGCGTAGTGAGTGGAATATAACGACTGGATTATTCGGGTTATTTTGCGTTTGGTTTTTGTTCATTGGCACTGCAAAAATATGATGAAGAGTTGTCGTTCATAACACAGATAGCATGTAAGTTAAGTAATGAATAATAACAATAAAAGCGTTTTTCATTTGATTAAATCTTACCATGTATTTGTAGGGACTCTTTCCCTTATACATTTACTCCATATCCCTTTATTTGTTCATATACAGATGAAAGTGCTAAAATTCAATCAAATAGGGCTTACGCTGAATTACCGAACTGAATTACCGAATGACACATCCGTTATTGGCGGATAACACAGGGTGTGATTTATTTTTGCAACGATCTGGTCATTTCTGTTCCTTTGTCTAATTTTTTTGTTGTTCCTATTTTCTCTACCATTGCCCCACTATTGTCATGTTTTCTGATTTTGGATTTTTGAGTTCTTCGCAATCCTTGTTGAATTGCTGGTCTACCACGTAAATAAATAGTAAAAAATCTCAAATAACATATACAGTACTTGCCTGTGTATAAAGGTGAGTTGAAGTCGTATATAGTCCACATCTGAGCAACAAAGAATGGACCCCAACAAAGGAGATAACACGTGACTACTGTTAACGTCATATATATTGTTTTAATTTTCGCCCTTGACACTTTTTGTGTGTGTACCCTTGGTGTAATTATCTTCGCTTTGTCGCTTGATTGTCTATTTGTGTCATAATGTCCGTTGCGAGCGTCTTCCTGTCTTGCATAGCCGCTTCTGTTATCCATTGACACCCAAACAATATAACATATCCGTCCGTACGCCAAAACAAGTATAATTAACGGAACTGCGTAAATGGACACAAATATCCAGGTAATATAAGCTTGCAGATGAGAAAAACTGAGCGTTTCCCAGCAATCATATTCATTACTTCCGGGAGCAATTTCTACATACTTGAAAAATATAAGCTGCGGGATCGAAAAACCAAATGATAGCAGCCATGCCATGGAAACCATGAAATGAACCCGTTTTATCGTCCATGTTTGACTGTTAATTGGGTAACAGATGGAGAAATATCTGTCCAATGCCGTTGTTATTAAAACATAGGACGATGAATACATCGATATTAGTTGCGCATATTTTACAAATTTGCATAGAATGTTGTTTCCCTGAAACCTGTACGTAATATCCCACATAAACTGCGGAAGTTGATTAAAGAAAGCCAAAGATAAATCCGCAATACACAGATGGATTATAAACCACAACATCCGGGTCAATTTCTTTCTGTGGCATTTAAGTATAATAATTACGGCAACATTTCCAATCACAGCCACACAAAACATGAGACCCAAGGTGGCAAGTTCAAACTTAGCCAGGAATTCATCCCTCCCATAGTGTGCTGAAGTATTTGTTGAGCTGTTTGTATTATTGCTATCAAACATGCTATTTGAAGTTTCATTATCCGACGTCCAATTACCTCTGAAGGTGTTCATTTCGGCCCAAATTCTTTACTTGGCCTGTAAAAGAACAGAAATTAAAAAGTACAAGTATGCTTCAATACTCAGTCACCATATTATTTTAAGCTATATTGTTTGTATATTCAGTGTGCAATATGTTTGTTTTTCCAAATGCAATGGGTGACATTTGCAATCGGATCTTTGGCATGTAACGTTTACATGAATCTAACAGAGTGCATTTTGTATCAGAATGGGCATTCTATTCTCAAACGGAGTTTTTTCCGATATCTCACTTTTAGCGAGCAACATATATCACGCAAAACTGTAGCGACTGTCCAATTATGATAAATTCAGACGCAAGATGGTGTCACGAATAGCACAAAGAGTTTCTGCTACATTTGCATGTAAATCGTCTAACATTGTGTTGAAAGTACACTTTTCAAAAATTCTTGGACTGTTTTAGCTCCTGCAAAGTTATTTAAAAGTTCGGAAAATATTCTATTGAGAATAGAATGCACATTCCCAGAAAAAAATGCACAATGCTACCTGTTTTTTTTCAAGGATATGACAGCATGAAAACTTACACACAGTAATGGAAACCTTAACAAAAAATATCATAAAAAATGTGTATTTGGTAATATTGCGTCTGCAATCTCGTTATCGTGTATCGAAAATTTATAGTAAAATTGACATTCAAAAACGTTTCCTCCAAAGACATGTCATCTGAGTTCCTCCTTGAAACGTCGTACATTTTGTGTAAAATACAACTTCCTGTTACAATTTTATATCCGGAAGTTTCAGAATTGAACGAGAATTTGAGAACTAGTAGTTTCAGTAGTCCCTATAGCGAGATAAATCTTGCGCGATAACTTCGAGGATTTCAGCTTTGATTTGCATAGTTTTGTTTTTATGGTCTGTAATCAAGAGGATATGGTACAAATCAACATTTCTTGTGATCCTTTCAAAAGCCTTTAGTTCGAAAAGTTTTAACAGTAAATTATGCATCTTCAGCAATAAAATTTACAGTAATAGCAGTTTTACTTTTTTTAATCATAAAGTGATTCCTCGAAGAAAACATTAATACCTCCATTTTCCTTTATGCATGCATCAAAACGAAATGAGGCCATTATACACCAAACAGTACACGGAAAGTATCTATTAACCGAGATTGATTTTTATTGTAGTTTCAATATTGCCACATTGAATCACTTGTGAGTTTTATTTCCGGCACAGGTGTTAACAGATTTTGCATCTTGAATTATCTTTTTAATGCATCAAAGTTGCAGGTAAGTGTTTCCATACCTTACTAATTAAACAATACATGCCCGAATGTTTCTTTAATGGCTAATATTAGCATGCTTGTGTAACATTTCCATATTCTGAGCCAAGATTTACCAATAAAATGAAACTCAATAAACAGTGAATTAAAAGAGTTTTAACTGCATAATAATAATGTAGGATTTATATCCCTTGCAAAATCTTTAAGTATGTATGGAATCTGGAAAAGGAGTATTATTTACAACACATTAGAAGAGTCAAGTATAACATTAAACTTTGTTTTATATTGAAAAAAGGGAGAGATTGAAACTCCCAAATCGAATGGCAGAGCTGTGTAAAATTATTTGAAAATGAGGTAACAATAACTGAAAGAAACATTTCTTCCTTTAATAATGATGTTTCAAATGTATTAAAATGAAAATTAAAATGATTGCGTTACTCAATTTGGATATTAACTATTCGCCAAAAGTCCATCCACAATTAAAAATTTTCAGTGACTTTTTAAAAGATCAGTCTGATTTTGTTTTTCATGTGTAGATTTAATTCCACTTCATGTATCGAATCAATACCCACAAACACAAATAAAAAAATAAATGAAAATTATGTTTTGCAATTGTCATTTCGTAAACATATGTAGGATCTTTTAAAGTTAACTCGATTCCGCTAATCCCATTGTATCGTGAACGTCGTATGTATTGTATCATATTGATCATATACATGCTGGAAAAGTCAAAATTGGGGATTAAAAATAACAAACCAAACAAGTAACCAGTATAATCCAGATGTCCATAAGTCAATAATTTTTTTTTATATCTTTAGTGTTTGAACGTAAAATATTCAAAAAATTAAATAACAGTTTTGAACCACTACCGAAGGATCTATTGTTTCAAAACTAAATAACTATATCTATTAAAACTTGAAAGATGTCATACATGTATGAAATATGGAAGGATGTGGAGTAAATACACACGAGATAACGTCGCTACAAGTGAATGGTTTAACCAATTGTAATGTAGCAACGATTTCATTGAATTTCTCCAACTGGAAGTCACTATGAGTCCTTCTACTATAAGCTTTGCTCATACCTCATAGTAAGTTCAGTAAGTTCAAGGCGGCCTGTACCATCAGTTTGAGCCGAATTGATTGCTAGATGTCGAACAACGCTATACATCCGTATATCCATTTCATCCTGAATAA
Source organism: Modiolus philippinarum (assembly GCA_002080025.1). Lineage (NCBI taxonomy): Eukaryota > Metazoa > Mollusca > Bivalvia > Mytilida > Modiolidae > Modiolus > Modiolus philippinarum. The sequence continues at coordinate 30,166 of MJUU01072995.1, forward strand.
TGATGAATAAACGACTTCCTTGAATCTCTTTAAATTTCATTTATAGAATATTTTCCTTGTGAAACTCATCATTCAAACAATTTTCCTAGACAGGTCTTACAACATCAATTATGTATAATCGTTATATTGCATGCCGTAGAAAGTTTGCACTGTTCCGTTGATATATTCTGTGACAATTCAATGACAAATGACAAGACAGACTGTCATTTTACATTTTTTTCAAATGTCAGTAGCGTGCAGATCGAAGCAAGGCAGTGCTATACTTTTACCTGCTGTACCTGAGTTATATACTTATATAAGATTCGACTACCCGTAGATACTTTTAAGATGCAAATAAAAAGTACCTTGCTGCAATTGGCGTTTCTTTTCTCAAGAAATATACATCAGCATTGAAGGGATATGGAATAAATGCACATTAGACAAAGTCTCTACAATAACATGTACATTTGAAGGAAGCAATCAGAAAACGTTATATCTGACTAATTCAGACTTGATTAAAACTTTAACATATATATATTGCAGTTGTCCTTCCTGCATGAAAACAATCATGATTTTTTTGTGCAAACATCTTATAGCGAATGCATTATATCGGCAAACAAAATGCCGAAGTAAAAAAATAGAAATGGGGATGGGGTGAATCTGGAATCACAAATCCCAAAACACCAGACGAAACACAGACAGACACAGCATAACACAAACAGACACAACGTAACACAAAAAGACACAACGTAACACAAACAGACACAACGTAACACAAAAAGACACAACGTAACACAGACAGACACAACATAACACAAATAGACACAACATAACACAAACAGACACAACATAACACAGACAGACACAACATAACACAAACAGACACAACATAACACAAACAGACATAAAATAATACAGACATACCAAGCAAAAATGAATAAAAATACCCGCCGATTTTTTTCTTCGTTCTATTGCAGGCAGAGTATCGCAAGTCAGTATCGCAGATATTTGTTTATTATTGTTTGTTACACGTTACAATTTTTTTTTTTGTTAATTCCAGTAATGGTCTCACATAGTGCAAGACAATTATTGTATATTTGAAAGTGTGGTCTGTCTTCGTGTGACCCATACATACGACGATGTTATGTCCGTTTATGCAAATTCAATTGAGTGTTTAAAGCATTCGGCCAGTAATATGCAAGTACCAGTTAACGGTACAATGTCGTTGGTTGAGTAGGATGAGTTCCTAGTGACTCGTGTCTAAAAATCTATCAAAACAATAATCACAATGTTTTTTGTAGTTTTGTCTGCTAGAAAACTTTGTCTCCTTTGCATGAGGTAGTTTCCCAAGTTCCATTATTAAGTGTTTTATTCAACTCTCACAGCACGGAAATTAGGACAATGAAGTAATAAACTGAATTGCCGTAATTAAGGGACCAAATAAAGAAACTGAAAACAACATGCATTTTATCCCAGAAGGTACAGAAGTTTGACCGGGCATTTTACCAACTCGCGATTTTTTGCATGTTGGCTTATTTTGTTCCTTGTAATGAAAAATGCATATATTTCAAGTTTTATTAAAAAATTCGAAAAAATAAAGAAGTTATCGAAGAATTTCTATAATATATTTTGACTATAATTGTAGGTTGTGACGTCAAAACCTACTACTGAATCATGGGAAATATCTTTAAAAGTCTGCATCGATACAGATCAGTTTACGTAATTTAAATCGCACAGATGATTTTTGATGAGGCCAATTATCAAAAAATAAAAAGGATGTAAATAAACCCCAAAGGAATTTAAATAAAAAATACTTTTGTCTTTATAAATTTATACGATTGAAATGTTTTAATTGAAAGCGCAAATCCTAATTTTGCATATTAAAGGATGCATTGTATCATTTTGATATACTTAGTTATTTATATTACATAAAAGTTTCTTATTTTCTTCTTTTTTTAACTGTTGCGTTATTCTTCATTATCATTCGTTCAATGATTAATTTTTGACATTGACAAGCGGCAAGCAATCTTTGATGTCCATGATCTCTCGCACACAGGTGAAACAGATTTAAACACCTGTGTCCCCTCAGGTGTTGCGTAATAATTTCTAAGCCAATTTGCAAATCTTTACATGATTACCTGTACGGTTATATCAATAGAAACAATATACTGAGGCTATAATTGCACGAGGGTGCACGTTTGGTTGTAGACAATATTGTTTGAATTTGAAAACATACTTTATAAAAATCGATCTTCTGTTGTTTTTTCTTTTCAAAATATAAAAAAGATGTGTCTTTCAGATATCAGACTTCATAAGAGCAAGGACTTATACGTCCTTGATAAGAGATAAGTAAAATATTGAAAAGAAGAGGGTTAATAATTGAAAATTATGAGTCAAGATATTCTAATTAAAAAACAAGTAGAACTGCAATGTGTTATAAAAGAGGAAATCTAATAAATGTTATAGTGCTTTTTTATGAATAGAAATCAAATTAAAAATTTTTTGCATTACTATTCAAATGGGAAAAATACAAGCATATAAATATAGACATCATTCACATTGTCGCATAATCTTGAATGCACATGCATTTATAAGATTGATGAGCCCGAGAGTCGTATAAAAAATAATTTGCTTAGACGGTTTTAGGCACCTAAACTCTATTTCATTTAAAAATGCTTTTTATCTTGAATGATTTCCCATTACTAAATCTGTAATATTATAAAATTTTATTATTGATCTAAAAAAATTACATCTACACAAAACAGACAAAAATATTTCTTGGTAATTGCCCGACACGGAATACATATCTAAAATATGATATAGTTTGTTTTTTATGCATAAACCATTATTCTACCCCTCTTGGTTAACAAATACTGTAATTTTGTGTTTTTGTACCTCTACACATGCAAATTGTATTATATATTTATCTTCTCTGCAACTAAGCTAAGTTCACGACAATAAAGATATTCATATGTGCGAATTAGTGGGTCCACTAGAAAGAGGATATGAGAAATACACAAAATGCTTTAAAAATATAAGGGATACAAGAGAACGTGTTAATGATATAAACCATAAAAAGTAATGTTTTTCTGTGAAATGCATGCCATGTACTAATGATAGTGTACTAAGCACTGCTCGCTATAGTTGAAAAGTATTTGGGCTGTCATCAGAACATTTAGATAAATTGGCGAATTTTGTGCCTTTCCTGGGTACATCTATTTCCTTTTGGGATTCGAAACTACAGTAGAGGTGTTTTTTTTTTTCTTTTTTTTAATTGCATGCCTCCGAGGTTAGGTAACATTGTGTGATGGATAAACATCATATATTACTCTAGCTTATGTATCGGAATTTATCCGACTGTATGCAAGTTTTGTGTATTTAGTGTTTGGATGAGAGAGAGGGGGACCAGAGTATAAACAACGCTAATACCGGTACTTAATTCCTGTCATGGCCACAGGTAAGTACATGTTTGTTGATTGAGGGTAATGTTTTGTTGGACAACAATCTGTCAAAATTTACCTGTCGGTGTGTCTTATTATCCCGGCTAATATTTTTTTTCAATTATTTGTAGAGCAGTCTGCTCGTCAGAACATAGATTTATTATCCATGGTCAGAATTTCGCATTGCACCTTTTTTGATATTTTCAAACATTTTCTTAAAATAAAATGTTGGTTTTGTACCTAGATGTGATCAAAATATTTGAACAAAACCAGGAAAAGTATGTAATACGCTTTTGTCATACAATCATTTACTTAGACAACCGTCTGCTTCACATTGATAACGAATGCACATGATGGCAACGGTAGGTCACCGTTATTTGGTATCTCTAAGGTCATTAGACATACCTTGACAAGGATGGCAAAATGGCGACCCGCACAACGAAGTCAATCTCATCGAAATATCGATCTCGTGCACTTATCCTTTGGAATAAAACATTAATATAGAT
>MJUU01072995.1:42058-60734 GCA_002080025.1 Modiolus philippinarum
TGTATCATCTTTGAAATGTATTATTTTGATTTGATAAAACTACCTTTTGTTACAACTCAGATAAAGTAAAGTGACTAGGAAACCGAATAACAGTACATCAGTAATTTGATTTTTCGGGTCATGATACATTTCTCTCTTCATTCTGGAAATCAAAGCAAAATGTAAACTAAAGTAAAAAGTTTTGTTACGATAACATCCAAACGTTGCTTAATCATAATCAGTTTTCTTACGAAAAATACTAATTGAAGATATAACTTCGATCATAGAACTAGAATGGTGAATAAAAGGATATGGAGTAAATGCACATGAGACAAAGTCTCTACAAATACATGGTAAAAAACAAGCAAAGGAACAACGCTTTTATTGTTGTTCTTCATCTTGAAGTCACCATGAGGCCTTCAACAATGAGCTTTACTCATACCTCATAGTAAGTTCAAGACGGCCCCTAGCACCGGTTTAAGCGGAATTCTTTGCTAATTGTCGAGCAACGCTACATCCATGTCTCTCTTGGTCATAGGTGCGGGATTGTCAACAAACATCAATTAAACTGGCAAAGTGCTCTTACAATCACTGTCATCCTTTGCCCGACAAAAGCACTAGTGTCTTAAGCTAGTGGACAACTACAACATATAGACAAACACAGGGCTCTCATCAAGTCGAATGTAAGAAAAATTGTCGTTATAAAATAGCGAGATGTGGGCACTTAAAACAGAAAGCTTATTCGTCTGAACTACATTGACAACAATTGTCTGTGTGAGATAATAAGATAACTCTGGTAGTAGCCAAAGTTATCTACTGATTATGATGACAAATAAGATGCATTATATCTATGACCACTACTGGCCTATTGACAATAGGAGGCAATTACTGACCATCAATGTTAGATTTGATTGATTAAAATGTGCAAAGGCCAGGTTAATCTATCATTACTGTCCAGCTCCTGCTAATTTGTAAATAACTATAGATTCAGAAAAAAAAATGTATACATAAAATATCTTGAAAGAGTTAAAATGCCGTCTGGGTTATGGCCTTTAAAGACAATCAATGATCAATTTATTGTGAGCATAAAAGGTCATGAGGACATTTTGGATAATGTTGCCATCGTTATGTTTATCTCTTGCTTTTATTTCAAATAAGACAAATATTTGGAGCGTCCCATCATGCATTGTAGAATGAAGTAGATACATCGTAATGTCCGACGCTTAATAATTTTATGACCGATTGAAAAGTGTATGTTTATAACCTGCCTAATGTACTGACAAGCTGTTTTGTTATCATGTGTCCGTATGCCTGTCTGTCCGTTCCAGAAGATGTTTGAATATCAACTTCTCATAAAAATTACATGACTTCACAAGATATCCTTGCGAATGATGTATGCTCGATCTGTATTTCAGCGCTCTCTATTTATTTCGGTTATTGTTTGCTTGTTGTTGGGGAATTTCTCATATGTATTTACTGCCATAATTTCCGTTATGATGAGCGTCCCATGATTGTCTATAAGCAATGGACATTAGTGTTTTGTCATTGTGACTTCATGATGTACTTGTAGAACAACAATTACAGCGTTGTTCCTTTGCTTGGTTCTACCATGTATTTGTAGAGACCTTGTCTCATGTGGTCACTCCATATCTATATTCTTTCGTTATTTATTACAAATTAGGTATATGCATGTGCTGGAGTTGTCGACCATTGTAATAATATACTCACGCTAATCTGAATTTTAGGATAAGATAAAAGTGTCTCTGCAGATATTCCTCTAAAATCTTTTCCAAAAGAAATGTGAATGAGTATCATGAAAGCATTTTTAATTTTTTTCATATATATCATCACCTGACCATGATACTAACATATTGTTATTTAAAACTAACATATTCCCATATAACTAGTATATTATTCCTCTCGACAAAAGGGGCGTTTCCTTATAGCATTAAATTGTTATATTTGCACGATTTCATCTTATACAATTTTCAGACTTTTTTCCAATATATATACGCTAAATTTAATACTTTAGATTAATAGATACAGCCAACTGCTATACACTGAATATAATATTTGACACAGAAATATTATAATTTACACAAGTAATTCAATTAAATTAATCAAAATTATTTTTGTCTACATCGCTGAATCAAACCGTCGCTAGAGAAAAATACATTCATAAATCGGATTTCAAAAATGCAATTCTGCTGCATATTAAAACGACGACAAGACGAAATCCGATTAGAATAACTTTGGAGCTTATACTAAGTTCAGTAAATTATTTTCATCTTCCTGAAGCCTTATCTTAGAGTTACAGTGCATTTTTAATTCTATAACACAAGGTAAATATGAATAACAAAATACCGAAGTTACTGTAAATTTAATTTCTGCATATGTATTTGGAAGACCAAAGATCAAAGGTATTTAAATACTGATAGAGTACAAAAAACCAAAAATGATTTAAATGGAAAGCCAAAATCAGCTAAGGATAGAGCTTTGCATGAAGGAGATCCTCCACAGTTTTCAACAAAATTTACAAAAAATAAATATATATTAAAATATAATAATAAATATAAAAAATAGAAAAAAATAAATATATATAAGTATAATCGGCTTTCGGACCAGCACCGAACCACTGAATACTGGGCTGACAAATGAGTCAATATACTGATTTAAAGGTGTCACATATGCTTTAGAAAAATGGAAGAAACAATATTTCTCACAATTTAAAGAAATCAAAACAAGGACCTCTGCACCTACCTAGATTAAAAGTACTTTTAATCACCACCCCGTAATCACCACCCCGTTACTAAAATCAACATTTTGTAAAAGTAAAGTGTTCTAGTGGATAATTGAAATATATGTCATTACATCAAAGGTCTAAATTAAGAACGAAATGTGCTGAATCATTGTAGTTCTAACACGATTTAGCTTAATAATCAACCAAAGCATTATTTTATTAAACTTGCACCGAAGCAAAGAGACAGAAAGTAGGCAGAAAATCGAGGAAACAAAATGGAATGTCACTTACAAAGATAAACAAGAATGCTACATAAGTAAAGCACTGGCAGTGCGAACCAGCAAAACAGGAAGGGAAGTATCATCCTGGTACTCTGGAAATGTAGACTCGATTTTCACAACTCTGTGCACCTGTTTAACTTCCAATGTTAGTCGTACAAACGAAGGAGGTTGAATGTAGTTATTATATCTGATATTGTTTGTAGTCAGTTATACTCTTTTTTTACGTGTAATCATCATATTTTGATAAAAACTCTAAGAAATTACAATTGCTTACAAATTTCACTTGTATTTGAACAAAATTACAAAAACTTTGCCACTTTTCATACATTGTTACATTTTCTTTTTAATAATAATGTTTTTATGAGTTGTAAATTATACTAAAATCATTTACACTGCAAAAGATAAGCACTATTTTGTCAGTTATGCTCTATAACGTAAAACCGTTCAATCATTGTGACAGCACTGTAAATTAATGTACATGTACTTTTAGTGTGCGTCTTTTTGTGTTTGTTTTATCTTTGTATCTTTATTTTATACAAAGAAACTGTACATGTTTGATGCAGGTCTGAATGCTGAAATAGAAATTTTCTAGAGATCTGTATAATTGTAAAATTGAACAATTCTACTTGAAACGACAAAATAATTTTAATAAGATATTTGTTTATACCTCAATAGCCGTGCCTCTCGTAGGTAGCACGGTACTAATTATTTTTCAATAGGCGAAAACAGCAACATTTTCAGAAAATTTACTGATTTAAATCAAGAACTATCAATTATTAAAGAACCTTATCATGTCATTCCAAGAATAAGTGTGAAATATAATGATGACCAATTCCCTTTCAAGCTATACTGAGTCAAACAGACCCACTGTGTTAAAATTTCAAATTTTACCGCCATTCATTGAAAATCAGGAAAATATTTTTAAAAATTCTAGAGAATTCTTTCTTAACTAAATTAAATTTCTTTTGTTATTTAAGAAACCTTACCAGTCTGGAGATATTATATGCCATAAATTTAAACAGTATCAACCAATCATATTTAACCTTTGGTCTTCACTGTGAATGTGAATGTAGGGTACAGAAAATTTATAACTGGTTCCCGCAAAGTAACTGGTGCCGTGATACCCGTACCAGACATTTACAGGAAAACAATCACAGTTACAACGGTATTTTGTTATTTATACTATACTGTTCGTTCTTAGTTCAAAAATTTTGATACACTGTAAACAAAACTACAGGTCTTGTAAACTATTTTTTCTGCATATACTGTGAATTATGATATTCATTGATCAATTTAATTATGTTCATGCTCTGTTTCAATGCATTGAATATATATTGTAAACTATCATTTCAATCATAACTAATCAATAAGCAAATGCTAGACATCTTTCATAGTCGGAACCGAAACAATTTGACGCAAGCATGTGAATAATAGAGTTTACTGAAGAAAAAAATTACATAAGGTGGCAACATCTAAACCTGTTTTATATTGGATGGACATAATGTAGAAATCTATGTGTAGAATCGATCACAGAAGAGGATTTTTTTTTAGAAAAAAAAACAAACATATAAGTAGATTATATCTGTTACATATAGAATCCTAATATTTTACGAAAGGATATGGTGTAAATGAACATGAGATCATAACACATATGTTCACTCCCAACTGCAATAATTTTAATGAGCTGTATGGCCATTGTTTTTAAAATTTATTACTCATCAGCAGCACTAGAACCCAAGCATAGGAAATCAGTAATTTCAAAAATGCTTAAAATTCATAAAGCCAATCGCAATTTGAATAATTAGTTATATCAAATATAGATAATGATAACAAAACTACGATGTGGCTAGCCTTACACGGGAGCTATAATCTCATGTTCAAGTACACCATATCGGAGAAAAATAAAGAGCATACATCTCAAACACAACGAATTGTTCTACCAAATCCTAAGTGTACTAATGTTTTATTAAATGCAATTTTATTTAAAAAAGATGTGAAATATTAATACCTCAAATATATATTTTACAATACCAACTGCGTTTATATAATAAGGACGTCACTAGTTGAAACAAAAGCTGCTCATAGCTAAATTTAAAAGGAAATACGTAATCTATTGCTAAGAAATTAAAACCAACGGCAGTAGCAAACCGAAAGAACAAGAGAAGTAATGATCACAAAAATCGAAGTCCAAAGATTGACAAAAACGGCAACAGAGATAAACAGACAAAACAAGAACAGGAGATAGCGACAAGCACGGAAATAAATAGACGACATTAAGAACTAAGGCATCCCATGGAAACCTGGAGTCACATCAGGTGCTCCGGAAGGGTAAGCATGTCCTGCTCCATTTGCGACACCCGTAACACTATAAGTGAGGCATATATGGTTTTGAAAGATATTTTGGTACCTGATTGGTTAATATAATTTTCCAACCAATTAAAATCCTTGGTACCTGTTATATTTCTAACTGTCAAACAGTACAAAGGTAAAAGTTTGATCTCTAGTTTTCAAACGTTTACAAGGACTAATTTGAACCCAACACATCATTAACGAAGACATAACTAAATATCAACAATATGATAAACAAGACAATACAAAAAGCTAAAGCGCTTACAGTGAGGACTCCCATAAAAATTGGGAGTGACATCAGGTGCTCCGAAATGGGTAGGCATGTCCTGCTCCACTAATGGCACCCGTCACACTAATTTAATGATTTTTTACAGAATGCTCATAAAATGTATGAAATGAAACTGTGGAAAAATTTTGGGTCATTTGGCAAAAACTAATAATGCTTTTAGGTGTATAAAACGAAAAGGATTCTGAAAATCTGACAGAAATCCCAAAACATGAGGAGCAAACCTACTTATGAAATTTGGAAAAATGCTTATAAAATGAAACAATAAAAACAATAAGGATGTATTTTGGTGAATTGCTTTTAAATGGATAACCAAGAGGAGTCTAACACATCAAACATTATTATGTCGCCTGCTGTAAGCAGAGTCGACACATAGGGATTATTATCTGTCGTCTTACATCGTCGTCGTACTGCGTCGTCCGTCGGTTTTTGAATCCGCAACTCCTTCAAAACTGCTAGTCCGATTCCAACCAAACTTTCAGGATATGTTGTTCACCTGGTGTAGTTATGCACCTAATACTTAGAATTAAGGTCTAACAGATTTTAGAGGTTCACGGAGCTAAACTTGCTCATTTGTGAGTCTGTTTTTGAATCCGCAACTCCTTTAAAATTACTACTCCGATTCCAACCAAACTTTCACGATATGTTGTTCACCCTGTGTAGTTGTGCACCTGATACTTAGAATTGAGATTTTACAGGTTTTAGAGATTACGGAGCTAAAATTGCTCATTTGTGAGTCTGTCTCTGTTTGAATCCACAACTCCTTCAAAATTAAAAGTCGGATTCCAACCATACTTTTACTTTATGTTGTTCATCTGGTCTAGTTGTGCTACTGATACTTAGAATTTTGATTTAACAGATCGTAAGGGTTCGCAGAGCTAAAATTGCTCATTTGTTTATCTAGTTTGTTAATCCAAAACTTCATCATAACTTAAGTCAGATTCTAACCAAACTTGCAGGATATGTCGTTCAACTGATCTAGTTGTGCATGAAATACTTTTGATCTAACAGATTTAAGAGGTTCACGGAGCCAAAATAGCTCAATTGTTAATTGGGTTTGTTAATCATCAACTCCTTCACAACTGTATAGCAGATTCCAACCAAACTTTCAGTATATGATGTTTATCAGTTCTGGTTATGCACATTTCAGGTTTTAGAGGTTTGACAACCCAACATAGCTCATTTGTAAATTCAGTTTGTTGACCTGCAAGTCCCGTAACTATTATACATATTCTAATAAAATCTAGACATGCACATGATACTTTTAATTTTACAGATTTTAGAGGTTCACTGGGCCAAAAAATGGCTCTTCTGTAGTGCAGGCGACACAAGTGTTCCATGGAACATCCATAATTTTTTTACATGTAAATGAACATTGTCTTTATCTAGCTTGTTATAAATTCTAATTGAACGAGATTCAGAAATAAAAAGAATAATTTTAATGTAGATGAAGTCATAACATTTAGTTCAAATAAAATATTTATAGAATTTCACATTCTAAATTATAGCCATCTCAAAATAGGGGAAAGCAGAACCATCAGTACTAAAAGAATAGTAGTATTTTTTTCCGATTATGGTTAAGGAATAAAGCTTACGTGGAAGTGTCTGTAGTATTTATATTTCAAGCCTTTTTTAATAGGTGAGGTGAAGAAATATCCCTAAAGCGAGGGTTGTTTAGTGACAAATACCATCTGCAAAAATGAAGCTTGGATTAAAAAAAATGTTTGTTTTTTATCTTTATTCTGGTAAAAGTTATTATAAAATGATTTATCAACTTTCAAAAAAAAAAAACTCGTAAAAACGACATACAATCGACAGAAATTAAAATTTAGGTCATTTCGATATTCAGTTACTTATTTATTTTTAAAATAACAACATACCAAAGTTATTATAAGTTTAGTTTCTGTATATGCACAGTCCGACAGCTCATGTCTCTTCACTGCAGATCAAATCAAAACATTTGGAAATCCATAAACCGGAATGTGTGTAAAGATGATAAAACATACTATCAATACAATAACAGAGCTATGCAGGAGAAAGATATTCCTTAGCCTTTAACATTTAGATATTGCAAGTTTTCAAATAAAATCGGCCTTTGAACCAGCACCAAAAACTTGCTAATGGATTAATGAATACCCTCGGGGACTAACAGGCCACCAGCAGTAACATCGAGGTTACTATGTATGTTCCAATTTCAACTTCTCTTTCTTTGTAGCAACATTCCAAAAGCGCCAGCATACTCGACCCATTTGCTACTCGAATGCCTTCGGTCGATACAAGGACTACCTTGATAGATCCCGGTATCTTACGAAATAGGCTACTTAAGCAAGGGTATGCAACCCATAACTTGAAGTCATCAATACAGAATTTTTTCCGTCGACCTCACGATCTTGTGTGCTGCTATGAGATATCTGTTTCCCAGATGACAACATATATTTCTCTTTACAACTTTTTTTGTCTTTCCTCAACCGGATCTGACTTTACTACCGGAGTTAACATGTTCAACACGGCGAGTGTCTGATAAGAAGTAGGAGATGCTTACTCAATCGTTGCACCTGATCTCATCCATGGTTATTTATTTGGTTTGTGTTCATCTTAATTTTTCTTTTCTGTGCCGTACTCAGGCTATTTCTTTGTTTTTCCGATGTTACCGTTATCATTTTATTTTTCGTTTTATTCGTTTTTGACTGACGGTTCGATTCTCACTTACTTATAAAGTTCTGCAAATGCACATTCTCTAGAATCTCACCATATTTTAACTACATATTGCACTTTGTAGTTAAATCGTTCAGAAATTACATAGCAAATTTTACTTTAAGTATAACTTTTTCTGCGGACTTATGAATATTTTACGAAAGGATATGGCGTAAATGAACATGAGACCATAACACATATGTTAACTCCAACTGCAATAATTTTAATGAGCTGTATGTCCATTTCGGAAATCAATTCCTCATCAGCAGCACTAGAACCATGAAGAAGTATGATTTTTCTTCTTTGCTCCACTGCTCATTTAATGAATTGAACTAATATAAACAACAACTGGAACATATTGACATCGTATCATTTATACTCAGTAAATATTCTTCCGAATACTTTAAAATCATAATTGTTTACGTAAATGATGAACTCTTTAATAAACAGACATGGCTTCAAACATTTTGATCATCTGGATTGGAACATGAAAATCATTAAATGAAAATCAAATTTTGTTTTACGAGATCTATCTTTAAGCAACCTGTTGTTTTCGCCTTTAAAAAACAAAGTGATAAAGAAATTTTGGAAAAATGTCATACTTTGTTAGCAACGTTAAGTCTAATTAATCAAAGTACAAATGGACTCTTATTTAATTTTTATGATGTAATTTTTGTATGTTTACTTTTTTTCTTTCCTGTAAGTTCACAATTTAAAGGGTTGAAGGACGAGAAGTATAATTTGGTTCACATTTGTTCAGCATTTGTTATTGTAATGTTTATGTTAACAGAAATTCAGTGAGATTTTTTTTCAGTGTGTATACCCAAACTGTATGCACTTTGAGTCTTATTGCGGTGATAAACGCATATAAATATGTATGCATTTGTAACTTTGAAAATGAATCAATTTGTAATGCACTAACATGTGATATTGTACAATTTACCTCATATGAAATCCTTCCTTTAGCTCAAGTCGTCATTTTTAGCAAACGGTATTTGTGTGATTCTATCTCTTGGACGGAGGAATAGATTAATTTTCAGGGGCGAATTTGTTGTGAAAAGCCATAAGAAAAGTTATTAAAATCCCTTGGAAAGAATGAACTATCTTTTCGCGGGCCTTTTCTTCAAATATATAATGAATACACAAAATGATGGCATAATGGGCGGTGACCCTTGATATATTAGTGTAAAAGACAATTGTTGAAGGTCTTTGGTGACTCTAGTCGGAAAAAACCTTACTGCTTTTGTAATAGTGTTTAATAGTAACTCTGCAGAAATTATTTCTATTGAAAGGTCGTTGACAGTAAAAAGAAATGATCATCTTAGTAATAAGCAAAAAAAAGAATCTCGAATCATTTCTTGAAGCCTTGATAAATAAGGCGGTCACGAGGAACACTGTGTCTAATGAGAAAGCCTGTATAATTAGTGCTAGCTCATGCGTAAAAAATAACTGAAACAATCATTCCGTCAGAAGGAGAAGTTGGAATATTATTGTAAATGTAAGGGAAACTGATAATTATTAAATTAAATGTCCCTTTGTTGAAAATGTTAGTACTAGATTACATTTGTAACCATTATCGTCAAATTTGAGATCTAAGTCCAAAACGAGTCCAAATAGATGTAGATGTAGTGGTTTCTGTTGTTTCTTTCATCCCGAGATGATAAATTGATGCAATCCATTTAGCAAATGATGCTTTTTTTAATAGAAGAACATCATCAAAATATGTTTGAAAGAGACTGTATGATCTAGCATCTTTTATTTTATGATCTTTTACGAGTTCCTTAAGAAATTCAGTATCGTAGGAACAAGTCTGTTAGTAGAGGAGCGCAATTTGTATCCATTTTTTGACCAACTGTTGTTTATAAATAGCAACTCTAAATGTGACAAATTTATTATCAATGACAAAACAAGCAAACTGCACACCTTTGTTCATAGTAGCATACTTTTTCTTTTGAATTGGTTTTTGAGAAATGTAGATTTAAAACATAATACAACTTTTTTTTAAATCGGCATAGGCTTTTTGAATGATATCTTTGATTCGTAACTCTAGTTTATCATGAGGAAGCGTTGTATAGAGAATAAAAAAAATCAAAAGCTTTGAGAGAATGTACAGTGCACCTTGGTCATATCACAATCTTTGGGACCAGCGAAAATTTTGGCGATAAGTGAGGTTAGCGATAGATTCCACGGAAATATGCAACTTTTTGAAAAATGGACCTTAAAAATGTTTTGCAATAAGTGAGGGACCACCGTTAAAGAGGAACGGTATGACAATGGAGAACTGTATTAAAGTATTTAATTGATTAAATGTGTATCAATTGCAATGAAAATATCATATTTTTGTATAAATAATGGAACCACTTCCTTTTTTGTATTATTATTATTGATTTCAATTTTACTTAAAACTCAAATATCAATATCTTTTCATATACCTGTTGAAAAAAGTGGAACATTTACACATAGAAACTTTATAATATTTATTCTTCAAAACAAAACAATACAATCTAGTACTGATGATTTGTTTATCAAAACTTCTGAAATATTTTACCAAAAGTATTGAGAACAAATCCTAAGGAATTTAAATATTCTTTCTTACAACAAATTGCTTTGATACTTAGTAGCATTGATCGGCCATACCAGGGTAAGACCAGACTTACTTTTTCTCATGTATATTTACTCCATATCCCTTTATTGCTTATAGTCCAATGTGTAATGGATCTGTTTTTAGTTACAGAGCTATCTCTTCACAATGGAAAACCTTGTGAGCAGATAAAACCGACGCACACGGTGCGGACAGAAATATTCAAAATTAATATGATAAATAAAAACTTTCTGGAGAAACCATATACAACTGGAGAATGTGTCTGTAAGACACGGACGCCTCGACAATAAATTTATCTCAACAGATTAACCCATTTCAATCATTCATAAAATTAGTTCCCTTTCACTGAATTGTGATGGCATGCAGAATTTAACTAAAGTCATTCAACCATAAAATGTAGGTCATGGACACCCAATTGTTGCTGATCTTTGTGACACAGTTCATTCCAAAAAAGGTCTTATATTTCTGCTATCGGTAATTCACAAAATATTAAATACACTATTGGCCAAGTGCGAATCGATGGGATCATTTTCCGAGTCTAAACAATAGATGCGATTCCGATAAAGGAATTATTAATGTCATAAAATCAATGTTTACGACAGTAATAATGACTTTTTTGTCAAAAATATACATTGCTGAACTTAGTCATTTTGGGTGATTTTTCATAGAGAGTACATAGTTTGTCCGCGCAACTCCTCCTACAGTTTTAATGCTAGGAAGTTTTTATTTTGCAGATCATTTGTACCTATATTGAAGATTTGCATGTGGTAAGGATTTTTATTTTGATTAATTTTTTGTCAAAAATATACATTGTTGAACTTAGTCATTTTTTAGTGATTTTGTGATAGAGGGTATATAGTTTGTCCGCGCAACTCCTCCTACAGTTTAAATGCTAGGAAGTTTTTATTTTGCAGATCTTTCCTACCTATATTGAAGATGTGCATGTGGTAAGGATTTTGATTTTGGTTCATTTTTGTCAGAAATATACCTTGTTGAACTTAGTCATTTTTTGGGTGATTTTTGTAATAGAGGGTACATAGTTTGTCCGCGCAACTCCTCCTACAGTTTTGATGGTAGGAAGTTTTTTTTGCAGATCATTTGTACCTATATTAAAGATGTGCATGTGGGAAGGATTTTGATTTTGATGCATTTTTGGAAAAAATACACATTGTTGAACTTAGTCATTTATTGGATGAATTATTAATACAGGGTACACAGATTGTCCGAACAACTCCTCCTAGAGTTTTGAGGCTAGGAAGCTTTAATTTTGCAGTTCATTTGTACCTATATTGAAGATGTGCATGTGGTATGTATTTTGATTTCGGTTCATTTTTTTTCAAAAATATACATTGCTCAACTTATAATTTTTTGGTGATTTAGCAATAGAGGGTACATACCGGAAGTTAATCTGTGCAACCTAGAATAACATGTGTTTAGCGGGGGCATCATATGTGTCTTACAGACGCAAATATTACTAGAAAATCCCAATTTGATTCAACCTTGCGCGGGGGCATGTCATCCTCTAGTTTTTTAGCATGGCTGATACATTCTGTATTGAAATAATTCATATGCTTTCGTCAGTTCAACGTATGAGGCCTGAGAACGCGACGCATAACGACAAACAGGTGTCGTCTTGAAAATAACTCGTTATTTTCTATATCACAGCCTGTTCATTGATATTGACATAACCAAGCAATGCAAAGCAAAGCAAATTCACAAAAATTACCTATAAATAGCTTTCTTGTACTCCAAAAGGGCAGAATTTCGTCCACAGTACATTATAAAATTCCAATCTCAATATACATGTATAGCTGTTTACAATTTAAGTTGAGACTTAAAGAAAATATCTTCAAATAAACCCATATTCTTTATGAAATATTTGTTATATAACAAACTTACTGTATGTAAAAATACTGATTTGGTAGAGAGATGTATGCGCTATATACATTTCAGTTATGGTGTACTTGTTCTTGAGAGTATTTTTCATATGGATGCACTATCAGTCTTTCAAATGCTGGCTTTTTAATTTGAATTATTTTTTCTGACCACCTGTTTACTGTGCCCACGTCTCATGATTTTATTATGCCAAGTTTATTTTTACATTTGGCTCGATGAGTGCCCTGTGGTTGTTTTAATATTATGATCGCCTTCTACTAGTCTCTTTGTTGGGAAATTGATGACAGCAATTGTAAGAACACTTTGCCAGTTCAGTTTATGTTTGTTGACGAGTCTGCATCCATGGATCAAAGGGAAAAAAACATGGATGTATCGTTAATCAGCAATTTTTGTTATTTGTTCTCTATCAATTTTTAAATATCTTTGAGTGTATGGTCTTCCAAACGTTTAGATTTTATCTGCACTGAAGAGACATAAGTTGTCGAAATGGGCATATGCAGAAAGTAAATTCACATTTACCTCGATATTTAGTTATTTGCTATGAATTCCGGTCAAACCGGTGCTAGGGGCCGTCTTAAACTTGCTATTAGGTATGAGTATTGCTCATTGTTGAAGGCCTCATGGTGACTTCAAGATAAAAAAACAACAATAAAAGCGTTGTTCCATTGCTGTGTTTTATCATGTATTTGTAGCGATTTTGTCTCATTTGCTCTTCATTGTTAATTATTATACAAAGACGAAAACTGTGTGGAATATAGAATAACTAAATACCGAAGTTACTAGAAATTATCTTTAAATGTCTTAGTAAGAAATTATCGAAAAAAAACATAGTTCATAACAAACTTTTGTTAAATACAAACATTTTTAAGTATTATACTATATTAATAGGCTATACTCTACTGAAATAGATATGACACCAAAAATACTTTCTATCTTCAGATCCAAAGCTGAAGGAGATTGATTTTTGTCAAACGACCGACCATCTTTAATTGTTTGATGTCCATTAACACTTAGATATTTTATTTATTCTTGTTTTAATCCATCTATATGAAATAAACAATAATTTCCTGACGACCTTTTTATTTCATACATTTCCAGTCTGGATCGACTCGAGATGTCTGTAGGAGAATGTTTCCTATTTTTTATTAGCTTAATCACAGAAAATGGTCTGAAAAGTATTTTTGATTTCCGCAAAACTCGTGCAACTCGTAAAATGCACAATGTGCTAATATCGACAATAAATATAGAGATATTAAATGGGGGAGGCGGAAAAAGTCTCCAAGTATATGTTCCTTCAATTATGTATATAAAAAAGAAAGGAAATGGGGTAAATGTCAAGGAGACAACATCCCATATCCAGTTTAAAACGACCCGAAACAAAGCATCTATTTTGACCCATAATAGGAATCGGTACTTAGTATGTACATTTTTATTTATTAAAAAAACTCTAGCCTTAATTAACTGGAGTGTAATTGGATTGCTTCTTAAATTATATTTTATAATTTCATTTATTTCTTTCCAATAATATGAAGTGTAGGCTCTTTGCTATTTGTATAATAACTTGTATAACAACAGTCATAAATTCATAACGTCTACCAAAAATAAATAACTTTAGAAAAATAGTTAAACTAGGTCATTGATTGCTCGAACAGTTTCCTGGAAAACTGTTCTTACAGGACGTAGGGATGGCGTGTTTTGTTCCAGTTTGTTTGAAAGTTTCGAATCGTCTGCAAACGATTTGGATTGGGGCTATAACAAAATTACCGAACAGAGTGGTCGACAGCCGAAGTCCATGAGACAAGTGGAAACAACCGGCAAAATTGTCGACCGCAATGGGCCTGACTTGTTACAGGCATTTCAAAGCAATGGTGGGTTAAACCGATTTTATGGCTTGCCAGACCTCCTTTTCATTGCGGTAGTGTCCTGTAGCAGCTCAACAGCAATTGCCATTGAAATGTCCTAAGCAGTTAAAGGAAATGATCATCACAGTATTAAGTAAAAAAAGATAATAAAGTAAATGTTAATACTAGTTTGATGTTATTTAACAATTATATGTCGTATTTTTGTCTTGTCTTAAGCATTTATAAACAGATATGAAACCGAACAAGACATGAAATCACCCGAAGCATATAAATAGTTTTTGAAAGTCATGAAAGTCATTATACGACCGCAAAACAAAATTGTGATCGTATAATGATATAATGCTGTC
Organism: Modiolus philippinarum; assembly: GCA_002080025.1. Taxonomy (NCBI): domain Eukaryota; kingdom Metazoa; phylum Mollusca; class Bivalvia; order Mytilida; family Modiolidae; genus Modiolus; species Modiolus philippinarum. The sequence continues at coordinate 57,095 of MJUU01072995.1, forward strand.
GTCGTTGTCGGTGCCGTTTTCGTCGTCGTCTGTAGACACTTTAGTTTTCTGTAAATAACTTACGTTCCATATGATCAATCCTTATGAAATTTTTACACAATGTTCTTTGGCACAAATGGAATGCTGGGTCGGATTTTGGTTACTGTGGCATCGCCCGTTTAAAAAAAAGGGACCAAAAAGTGCTAAATTGGGTGTTATCACATATTTGAATGTAAAATCTTAATTTTTTATCAGATTTTAATGGGATTTCTTTCAGTGTGCTCCTAGGAAATTTCCAATGTGCAGTATGCCAACGAATTTCACGTGGCATGTACCGTTCCCAAGATAAACGGGACACAAAAGGGGTGAATCCAAAAAAAAAAAAAATTAAATTAGTCCGATTTTGATGCAGTTTTTTTCAATGAATTTCTTATGAAAAATTAACACAGCGCTATCCTATTATATTTTTGATTACTTATTTTCTTTCCTATCTCTGAGGGGCCGAATGGGACCAAAATCGCATATTTGCAGATTACCTAAAAATTACTATTCCTCATTTGATTTAGATGAGATTTTTTTCTTTGGATTCCTTTTGATATAAACTTTAGGTATTGTTTAAATGAATTTGGAGTAGCTCTTACCGTTTCCCAGCTATAAGGGGTGAAAGGGGCTAAAACTGCAATTTTGCAGATTACCTAAATTTTTTTATTTTAGATCAGCTTTCGATTGGATTTTTTTTTGTTTGATTCCTCTTGATATAAGCTTTCAGTAGTGTTTCAACGGATTTGGTGTAGCTCTTACTGTTTCCGAGCTATAAGGGGTCAAAGAGGAATCATATGGAATTATAAGGGCTAATTTTTTATTTTCCCTAGTTTGTGTCCAGCTAATGACTTGGTAAAGCCCCTTATTGTGTCTAACAATTGATGTCAAGTTCTTTAGTATGTCCACACTCACTTTTAATTACACTTGTTCAAATTTCAGTGGTCGACATTCTGCGGTCGTATCATGCTACGCTGGGCGTTGCCCTTTATTTTCGAATAATTAAATCGTCTGTGACCTAACCACGTGGACATAACTTTGAAAAATATAAATAAAAGGCGTTTAACTTGTAGAGTTTTGAATGGTGTCTTTCAAATTTGAAGTCATACACAAATATGCAATAATTTCTGTAGTGGGGTGTGATAGTAGATTATAAGTGTCACATGACTCTATTTAATATAAATCATATCAAATCAAATCAAATATTTTATTGATATAAAGTCCAATAAAGGACTGTCATCAACAACAAAACAATTACAAACAAAACACAAAATATGCAAAACAGAGCAAATCTGCACAGAGAAAGATGACATCACGACTGAGGATTAACCAGTTTAATATGACAGATCAATATATATATATGGTTATCTTACAACACATACATAGGAAACAGTCAATTATAATTTAATCTCTTTTCATACATATTATTGATACCTTGAATACATATTTTATTTATATCATAGTCATTAAAGCTAAAAATGAATTTGAATTTATTCCAGTCTGACATGTTATCAAAAGATGGTACAATTTAGGTCAGTTTAGAGAATAAATCGTTTCTAAAATCGGACAACTGTGGACATTTAATTGAAAAATGAAATTAATCCTCTATTCCCGTTTTACAAAGAGGACACAATCTATCTTCAAGTTTAATATTTTGATGACGTCCCTTTTCAATGAGTAATTTACTGTTGCTTACTCTAATTTTAGTAAAATTTGATATTAATTTTTTATCTATTCCTGTTAATGAATAATTTTCCAGTGAGTATTTACTTTTTATTTCCCTAAATGTTCTTAGCTTTTTGCCGTTGATGTTATTGCTATCACAAAATATATTTTTTCTCCAGTAATTTATAAAACTATTGCAAAATTTCTTATTCATTGCAAATATAAGTCTACTTTTAGAAAATGTATTCTGATTCTCCCAAATATGCTGAAAACCAGATTTTGAGAAAACTTGCTTAAGTTTTAAAGCATAACTATTATTCAGTTTTAAATTATCTTTACATGCACAATGTATTAAGCTATCATCTTTGACATTAAGTAAATGGTTCCAGTATCCATCAGATAACTTAAGCGCATCAACAGCAATAGGCATTGAACCCAGTTCAGACAGAATTGCCAAATTAACTGCACCCTTGCCAACCCCCAATAGATACTTTGCAAATTTTAACTGTACTTTGACAGGTAAAAAATAGCATGTATCTAGATTTTAATCCAGCCCTTTCTCTAATCAAAAAATCTAAACTCCAAATTTCATTGCAATACAATAATATTTGTTTAACACAGGAGTAAAAAAGTTTCAAATGAGGTATGATATTCATATTTTCAGAGTACAAAGTTTTTCCAATACTAAATATAATATACTATTTAATCCCAACGTGAACAAAATTTGTAGTTCGTCATAATCATTGTGTCTATAAAATGGCAATTAAACTCTAACTCGATCTTAATGACGTGAATTTCCTGATTTATCATCTCAGCTTTCTGCTTTCTTTAATATTACACCAATGTTTTCCTAGAATTACTCTTTGTTATCAATGTAAAACTTAATTTAATTGGATGAAAAGATTGCATTATCACCTCCTGTTGGGTGATGATAACATCACTGTTAACCGCCAGACGTATGCCTATTATACTACACATAAAACAGTATGAATATGATTTATTGACAGATAAAAAGAGTATAGGTAAATACCTCACAATTATAAGGTAACAGCTAATTCTAATCATTCTTTACGGAATTTTGTTTATAACTAACATTATCTCATAAAAATCACAGGTTATAACAAAAAAATTTCCTCAAAATTTATAACGGCAAGTCAAAATGTGCTGATATTTTCTACCATTTTACTTTATTATACTTTAGAAGATTTTTCCTTAACAAAAAATCAATTAGACAATTCAATCTATCATATGTAAGATTTTTATAAAAGCTGCCAGGGTAACATTCACTAAAATTGCCATATGGCTGAGCGGGTAACAATTTTTCCACTGTTACCCTCTGTTCATGGTCCAAAGATTTTCAATAAATGATTTAAATCAAAGAAACATTCAGTATAATAAAATAAATAACATATAGCTGGGAGGGTGACAGAGCAGGTTGTTACCCTCCCAGCTACATGTTGTATAATTATGCTATTTATATAATATCAACCACTTTTATTTTACCTTTTAGGACAAAAAAAAATACAGATCTATCTAACAAAATATGAGAAAAGGGAATAAGAATTGTAGTAAGCTATGATTTCCGTACGTTATATTTATTAGACAACGTTTATTAGCTTTATTTAAACAATGAGAAACCTCGGTCGATTATCTCCCTGTACTCAATAGCTTTGTATGGTTCAAAGTGGAAATAGCCGTTTTTGATATTTAAATAAAATAAAAATTTAACTATATATAACTAATTTGGTACAGGAAGATAACCGACCGAGGTTTCTCATTAAGTACTGTTGGCACTTGGTAAAGTAGATTTATTAATAGCAGATTTTCAAGGTTTTATTTTCAAACGACCATGTTAGGCCATTTAAAAAAAAAAATCCCTAAAATTAGTTATTTAAGAAATAATTCATGGCAGGTATTTGATAATATTGCATATTAAATCATGGACTGGGCCTTTATA
>MJUU01072995.1:60873-90057 GCA_002080025.1 Modiolus philippinarum
ATACCAAGACGAACAAAATTAAAAACATTGTTGTTTTTCATCCCGTTTATTCTTATTCCGATACCACTTATGCATGTGCGAAATATATGGCTATCGAGTATTATACTGGATGACGATTAACAAGAGCCATGCTAGAATGTCCTTTTGGCTTTTTGAATATTTTTTCAAAAATTGTACTTCTTAAAAATATTTTTACGTCATTATCAAAATCGTAAAGTTTCGTCAGAGTAGTCGATTGGAAGGATACAAACATTTCTTCTTCAATACTCACACAAACTATAAATTCTCTTACAATCATTTTCAGAAAGTTTTTTAATCATTTTCGAATAACTACATGCAATATGTTTGTGTTAATCGAAGTCGATGCTGCCGAAACTTTTGATGACAAGCAGCCTGCTTTGATTGCAAAACTGATAAGAGTTCCTCAAGCCATGCCCACAAGACGCTTTATCGCCATTTTAGTATTGACATTTGTTTTTATATGCACACGTTCCATCAATATTTCTTTGTTTCGACATCAGTAGCTGGCAAATGTTTTTGAATAGACTATATCCGAGCTCTTGTATCAGGATTTACAAGACCACGTCACAGTATAGAAAACGTTACGTCATAAAGCCTTAGACGTCATGAAACTATGTTGTTGAAGTACATTCATGGTCACATGGGGCGGACACGTTTGTGACGTAGGGCGGACAAACAACAGCTGGTGAATCTAAATACCAAAACTCAGATAAGGTCTATTGGGACTAGAAAAGCGTACTTAAGTGTAGCGACAGTAGAGAATTGGTCAAATAAAAAAAAAAACAAATATTTAAATATTTCTAAAATAATATTACAACAAAACGTACAGTAGGATGAAATCTTGCCATTCAAATAACAAAGGACAGGATATGGAGTAAATTCACGTGAGACAAAGTCTCTACAAAAATACATGGTAGAAAAGTGCAAGACATTTATTGTTGTTCTTCGTCTTGAGGTAACAATAAGTCCTTCACAAATGAGCTTCAAGACGACCCTGCACCGGTTTGCGTGGAATTCATTGCTAAATGTCAAAAAACGCTGTACCCATGTTCATTTTAACTCATGACTGCATGGTCTCAAGCATTCATTGTCAAATTATTACTCTTCGGTGCAGATAAATCAAAATATATTGGAGAAATCATCATGTACACAGATACGCAGAAACACAAGATACTAATATTCAAGTCTCAGGATCCGTGAAAAATAAAAGTCATCTGCGATATCAGCATGACCTGTTCACATGTACTCCTTCAGAAGTGACCAAAGATATAAACGGTTTTAAAAGAGCAAATAAGGCAACAACCATTTTCTTATCAGAATGGGGTCGGCTGGGATTTTTCTATCAGTATCTCTCTCCCTGTTTTTAGTATTTACTTGCATTTGGTCTACGATGCAAAAAGCAAAAATTAGAAGAAAAAAAATCCCAGTCACCCTCTAATAAGATAATGGTTTTTACCTAACAAAATTGTCCAAAAGTAACACCAAAATCTATACTTAGTACAATGATTTGATTAATATCAGGAATTGCCTCAAATAAGAAAATTCCCAAGTTACTGTAAATTTATTTTCTGCATATGGCCATTTGGACAACTTATGTCTCTAAAGTGCAGATCAAATCAAAATATTGAAAAATAAATTATTACCAAAACAATTGGTATAAACTTAACAGTCAAAATAATTTTAACTAAAATGATTTGTATCACCTACCTTGAATGAAAATCTATTTCAAACATCCAGTATCAGAACTAACTTCTACCTTTCTCCAACATAATGTATTTATACTGCAATTATAGAACAAATATTTGTATTGTATTAACAACACTAAGGCATCTTTTTTAAAGAATACAAAAGTTTTGATGCTGTTACGACCATCTCTTATTGTATTTTAATCATATCGCATTTAGTTTTAACACGAAACCTTTTAGATATTTAAATAGTATAGCAAAATAGCAATTTCCAAAATATCGGAGTTCAGTTAAGGTCATGTACATGAGAAACTCTTTTTTCATAAAAAAAGATGTTACAAAACTGTGTGATTATTGCACGTGGGTTATTGTTACTTTAATTGTAAAGGCCATAGCCAATCAGATCTATCTAAGATGTTTGTACAATTTATTCTGCTTTACGTGTTTACAATTTACTTTGTCTAACGAACAGACTTGGTATAACTTCGCATGTATCTTTTTTTTAATTGCAAACAAACAAATAAAGAAGAATAATATATTTTTGTCTTACTGGTGTTGACATTTTGTACATTTGTTTTGTTCTAAAATGCCAAAATATCTGCGAGTGAAACTTGCGTCGAGGATATTGTTAAAGCTGTTTCAGCATCAATTGTAGTTACAATGTAAGGGTTAAATTAATACTCAATTATTGGAGAAAGATCGCCATTTACTGCAAATTGGCCATTTTGTTGTATTCATTATGAACTTCAAACAAATAACCCAGACAAGTTTGCAATTATATATATACAAATAATTTATTACTTTAACATTGTTCCAAATGAATGAAAAATTGGTCAGTTATAACTTCAATCAATGTATCTGATAGTGTAATGCTATTGTTCTTTTGTTTCATTTCAGAGCTGCTTCATCATCACTCTTTGTATAGTATTAATGTGTTATAAAGGATTGCCTTTTCGTTTCGAATGCATTGAACTTTCAATAGAACCTCACGGGACGTTCTTCAGGTGAGTACGAGTCCCACACAATTTGTTATTAGAATTAAATCTTTTACCTCTTGTCTTGAAAACAACATCGGCAAACAAATTTTGTAAAAAGACTTCAGAAATTTGAAACCGTTATCTAGAGTTGTACTTTTTCCGTAGGCTGCTTATATATGCCTTAACATGTATGAATGTATCATTAGATGTTCAATTTTTTTTTCAGAAAACTGCGGCGCATACTCCCTTCATATTGCTTTTTGCTAAAACCTTAAATGTATCTCTCCTTGCTTTTTTCATTAGCCTTCCAAAAAAGTGATGTATGATTAATTTCTCAATTTTGGTAATTTTGATGGCTTGGAAATTGAAATTATGGCAGTGTTGTTTGACATTTGTGAAAATTCCCCATAACTCAACAGAAAGGAGATAGGCGACAAAACAGAATTAACAAAATTCGATAAGAATAGTTTTGAAAATACAAGTATAATTGTTATAGTTTCATAGAATACGTCGGCAAACGAATACCGAAGCAAAAAAGAGGAAAGGAGAGAACAATACAAACTATTTAACTCAATAACACTTCAATCACTACTGCAATGGAGGTGGATGTTTGGTGAGACATAAAACTGGTTTAACCCACAATTTCTTTTTGAATGCCTGTAAAACGTCAGGACCATATGCAGTTTACAATGTTGATGGTGGTTTTGCGCCTGTTTTATCTATCTGTCTGTTTGTCTTTGTCAACTCAAATCTCCGACACATGGCGTCTTTCTTTCACAACTCATTCACTATTGCCGTGCCTGTAGTTTGTAAAGTAATTTTGTCAACAGAGCGAAATTATTTTCTCAAAACACTTATACTTCAATGGTATGTTCAGTCACTGTTGAAATTGTCATTACAGAAGTTTTACGGTCGTCACCATTATTTGACAGACAGTTACAATGTTCCTATTTCACAGATTTGGGTAGACTATATATAACGGGACTGACAAACATCCGACTGTGACAATACCCGACTTTTTTACTGGCAGTGTGACGGGTGCCACTTGTGGAGCAGATTATGACTACACTTTCGGAGCACCTCATGATACCTCGGTTTTTGTAGGGTTCACACTGTTACTGCTTTAGTTTTGTGGCGTTCTTGCTCATTTTTGTTTTTTAGTTATGTCTTTGTCAAGCTGTCTCAATTCGTGTTGGATATGAATTGCGGTGATTTTGGCTTTTTGATTTTAGAATTCCCCCTATTATTTTTGCTTTGGTATTCGTTTGCCGATGTATAGCCTCCTTGATTTCGGCTTCTGACAGTTCTGTTGGGTAATTTTGTTATAAACCCCAATATTAAATGACTGGAACAGCCAAATAACTTCAAAGCAAACAAAAATTGCAAAAACATTAGAACTCTTTGAACATGTTAAAGATTTGCAACAGAAACGTTGAAATTATCCCAAGTGCAGTATATTGTGCATGAACAGATGGATAAAAATAAACATATGACTTTTGGAAAAAAGTCACAATCACTTAAAAACAATAAAAATTAAAACTGCTAAGTTGTCTGAAGAGGAAATTTCACATATGTTAAAGTTAATAATAGTACTCTTTTTGTTAAGGTAATTGAACATGATTAAATACAAGCATTAACTATCAGTTGGTCTATTTTTCCGGATGAAATAAAATGCAATATGCATATTGCAATCTGGTAAAACAAATGCCTTAAAGATTGATGAGGTGTTATTGCATGGCTCATTATGGTAGTGTGAACTGTTCACTAGGAGTCTTCACCAGAGGTTATTTGATAAAATTTTGAAATTTTGCCTTTTCAGATATATTTTTGATACCATTTTTGCAAATTCACAGTCCAAAAAAGTATTAAAAGAATTACAAATATTGTCCAAATTTAACAGAGAACGGAAACATAGGGAATATTTATGTATATGTTCTTTCTACTATTTTTCATTTGAAAACAGAGTTACAAAGAGAGCCACGAGAAACTGCAATACAGAATAAAATGAAGACTATATGGGCAGCTATAAATCGGAGTGTGAAACATCCTTCCTCCAAAAATTACTCCCAATTAATTACCTATTTAAGTTAAACATTCATACATAAAATTATTTCTGTTGCGTTTCTAATCAAAACCATGATAATTGTGCCAGAAACGGGAAATTACATCGTAATCTGTGTATAAACTGTTATAATATTTATTTATAATTGCAATATGGTATGTTTGTAAATATTAATAAATCAAACATTTGGATGCAACAGAAAGTGATACCAATGCCATCTGGACATTGGTACGTCATATTTGATACCGATGCTGTTTGCGCGTGTTTCGTAATCAGCGAGATGTTTTAAGGAGCATTTAACAGGTTTCCAACTTTCTTTCAAAATGAAAAAAAAACAGTACTTTATACTAAATTTTAGGTTGAAAAAGAAAAGATTTAAATTTGAATAATACCGTAATGGGTATAATATAGAGTTGATTGAAATCCCTCTATTGTAGATATGAATGTGTTAAAACAATGAAACTTTTTGCTATCTCATTAAATCGTATTTATTAAGAAAGACAAAACAAAGGCAGAGGAATACCGGATGAAAAAACTGATGCGTTTATCATAAACACCCGAAGAAATACAAGACCATGATACAATTACAAAAACACGAAAAATGATTTAAAATAAAAAATAACAGAGGTCAAGTAAGTCTAGTTAATTTTACAAAAACAAACATCCCGGTATCTTATTGCGATCCTCCTAACTATAGCAGATGAAGGAATACAAAATGTGCCGCTTCAGAAAATTGGGAACTATGGAACAACGGCACTAGAATACCAAAGCAACAAAGGGGCGGAAAACAGAATAATTACTTCTCATCAATCAGGTTTTACAACTGGTGACTCCGCTGTTAATCAGCTTCTTTATATTAGAAACGAATTTGGTAAGGCATTAGACGAGGGGAAGGAAATAAGGGTAATTTTTTGTGACATCAGTAAGGCTTTTGATAGGGTTTGGCACAGGGGTCTATTAATAAAACTTGAGTCTATTGGAATAAAGGGTCAACTTCTCTCTTGGGTTAAAAATTATTTATCTAACAGGACGCAGAGGGTGGTTATAAATAATCAGAGTTCTCCTTGGATAAATATAACAGCTGGGGTCCCCCAGGGGTCGATTTTGGGACCTCTTCTTTTTATTATCTATATAAATGATATAGTATCTGACATCCAGTCTACAATCAAGCTATTTGCTGACGATACCAGCCTGTATCTTATTGTAGACGATCCTATCCAGTCATCCAATATGTTAAATCATGATTTGGCTAAAATACACGACTGTTCAATGAAGTGGCTTGTTAAATTTAATCCTCAAAAAACAGAAACTATGACTATAAGTAAAAAATTCAACAAGCCACTTCATCCACCCTTAAGTATGAACAACAATATAATAAATACAGTACGTGATCACAAACATCTTGGTATACTTATTTCTGACGATGGTAGTTGGAATAAGCATATTGATCTAATTGTAAATAAAGCTTTTAGTAGGGTTAATATTTTACGTAAGTTCAGGTATATTTTAGATAGAAAAACATTAGAAACAATGTATATAACATACATTAGACCACTTCTTGAGTATGGGGATATTATTTGGGACAATCTATCTGCACTATTGGTAAACAAATTGGAAAAAGTTCAAATCGAGGCTGTCAGAATCGTCACTGGAGGCACGCGTCTTGCATCATTAGAGGCTTTATATTCCGAAACGGGTTGGGAAAGGTTAAATGTTCGAAGAGAACAACATAGAGTAATTATGTTTTATAAGATGAAGAATAATTTAGTTCCAGCATAAAACATTATTCCACAAGACTTACGAAGCATACATTCTCAAAATACCCGTAATTCTTCAATTATTCCTCCAATACGTACTCGTACTGCACTATATTCCAATTATTTTCTACCACAGACTGTTCGTTCATGGAATTCTTTGCCCGAAAACGTAAAAAACAGCCCATCTGTACATGGTCTAAAGAACCATTATAAGTCTAATATTATTAAAAAATCTCCTTATTATTATGTTGGAAACAGATTAAGTCAGATATTGCACTGCATACTACGCATGGGGTGTAGCAGTCTTAACTTTGATTTACATAGGAAAAACATTATTAACTCCCCTAACTGTGTTTGTGGATTAGTCGAGAATAGTAACCATTATTTACTTATCTGTCCTCGCTATACTGAATTGAGAGAGCGCTACATAGTTCCTCTAAACCGGTTTATTCCCCTATCCGTACAAGTACTCCTTTTTGGCTCACAAGACCTTACTAACAATCAAAACAAGGAAATTTTTCTAGCAGTCCAGAAATTTATCATAAGTAGCAAAAGATTCACATCTTAGATTCACTTATCCTCTATTTACTTTTTGTACTCATATACCTAGCACATATAGTAATTCTGTTCTCTATTCTTCGAGTTAATTCATGAAATAAACGACTGCATTTAAGGGAGACGAATTTATATAAGTTTTTCGAAACTTGTTTTCGAATCCCATTAATTTATTGATTTTGTAATATGTATGTGTATTTATATATTTGTGCTTTGTATTATTTGTAACAATTAATTAATAAAATATGTTTACACTAAAGGGGCGGTATTAACAAAAATCGAAGTTCAAAGACATGGCAAAAACGATGACACAGAAAACTATGCCTTTAGACAGATACAAAGCGCAAAAATAAAAAACATTCAAAACAAAGGTACTCGCAGTGTGAACTCCCGGGAAACTGAGAGTGACATCAGTTGCTCCGGAAGGGTAAGCATGTCCTGCCCTGTTAACAGAGCAACGAAATAGTTGATAAAACCTTGGTTTAAAAAAAGTGCTGCTTAATAAATTGTAGTTAGTTACGTCATTTCAGGGTTTTTGCCAATCACACACTTTTGATGTACGATTTTGAAAATATAACAAAAAATAGATTCAGTCCCCTGTAGAAACAAATGAGGTTTCGGCCCGAACTGTGATTGAAGATTCATTACTTACTTACGTTACCAAAAACTTAACGTCATCACTACAGAAGTTTTACGGCCGACATCACGATCTCGTCGATCGTTACGGGATATCTGTTTCCCAGATGACAACAGATTTTTCCCTCTACAACTAACGTTTGTTTTTACTCTATCGGATTTGACTTTACTACCGGAGTTGACATGTTCAACACGGCGGGTGTCTTAAGAAGCAGGAGATGCTTACTCTACCGGTACACCTGATCTCACCCATGGTTTTTATTGGGTCCGTGTTGTTCATCTGTATGTGTGTCTTCTTTTTTCTTTTTTTTGTCCCGTACTCATGTGGTGTCCTTGTTTCTTAGTGTTTCCGATGTTGCCTTTGTCCATGGATTGTTCGCTCTTTGACTGACGGTTCGGTTCTCACTTACTTTAGTGGTTTGAGGAACATTTCTCTTCACTGTCTAAGACCTTTCAATAGCAATTACTGTTGAGTCGCTACCGAACACTACCGTCATAAAAGAGGAGTTTAGTGCCCAATAAAACCGTTAGGGAGTTTCCTCATTCCAATTGAAATGGTCTCATTCACATTTTCATGGGTTTTATCTTTGTCAATTCACGTCATTATTTTGTAAAATCGTTTGTCTCAAGGAACAGTTATACAACTCCAATCGCATTATATTCTCGTCAAATGATTTTTTTAGTATTGCATATCTTTGATTTACTGTCTGCAGTCTTTGCAACTGTTTCATATGTTCATATGTGGGACAACCTGTTCTATGCGTGTATTTGGTATATATGTGACGTTTTCGTAAAAAAAAAAATCTTCGGTTTCTATTTCTGAAACTATTGCCGACTACCACTAACCAAATACATTTATTGATCCATTAGAATTAAATCAATTTGAAGTACATCAAATAGAATCCTAGCATTAATTTCTTATTTGTTGATATGTCAAAACAATTTGGTAACCGGATAATTGGATTTCTATTCAAAAAAGAAATGACCACAAAGTAAGGGTCAATGAAACAATACTTCAGTAAAGCGGTACATCTGTAAGTGGCAGATATGTTTTTAGCCGACATCCTGTCAATATGGCCAATGAGCACAGGAGTAGAAAAAATGTTGCTAAAGCCATTTTATACATTGACATTTCTCAGAAGAACCCTGAAATATTATCTGTATTACAAGTTGACTGACTGAAGTGCCACTTCTCGACCTAACACATAATTCAAACCTAAAATCTTTTGTGAATGCACACGCGAATAGCCATTAGTGAATTAAATACAACTCCTTCACAGATGACACTCATGCATAATTTTATTGTTAAAATAAATTTCCGATACTAAATGTATTAAATAACATTTCCTAGTCATTTATAGAACCATTTGTAATCGTTTCTTATTAGGCGACACAATGTCATTATAGCAATCGGGGTAATTAGCAACAGCATATTAATTAAACCAAAATTGCAACATACTTAAAATACTTTAACTGGCAACTTTTATCCAATTAGTTAATTTTATAACATTTTGTAACATGGCTGCAAAGGCCTACCAAATCTGGTAACTAGTTTATCTTTATCTTTGAAAATAGCAATAGCGTTCAGCAGACCATTCCTGTTCAATGTCGCTCTCAGTGTACGAACTTTTCTTTGTCACCGGTCAATTTAATATCTTAATACTGATAAATGTGGCGTTAGTCAATATCGGTCATGATGATATTTCGCAAAGCTTTTCACTATTTCTTTTCAACACATGCACTTATTATTGCACCCCTAATCAAATCAGAAAAACGATAAACAGCGATTGAATCATTCCAACGAAGTCAACATGTGACGGACACGTAAAACTAAATACAAAAGTAAATAAAACACCATGCATAAATAGCGCTTTAGTGTCTTGTAAGAAGCAGGAGATGTTTACTCTTCCAGTGCACCTGATCTCACCCATGCTTTTTATTGGGTTCTTGTGTTCATTTTTGTTTATGTGTGTGTCTTATTTTTTTCTTTCTTTTCTGTGCTTTGCTCATGTTATGTCTTTGTTTGTTTGTTTTTCCGATGTTACCATTTTCCTTCGATTGTTTGGTTTAGACTGCTCACTTAGTTTCTAAATACCAAAAGTACTTGTTTCTGAAAATTGGGATTTCGACAACTTATATCTCAAATGGCAATGTGAAAAACATGCTTGACGATATACTACAAGGAATGGTAATGTCACTGACAATAATAAACAACAAGTAAACATCTATAAGGCAATTGACAAGAAAAAAAGACGGAAGACAACATTAAACAACGACAGGAACTCGGACTTGGTACCAGTGGCATGATTAAACCGGGACCACAACCCCTCTCTTCTCTATATCGTATCTCTATAGTTTAATACAGATATTACGAATACAAAAGTCACAATACAAAGTTTGAACTTGTGAAATCTGTAACCTTTTAAGAGGTTGTACATAAGGAAATCAGGGAGATCCTATATTGTGTCTGTACACATGGTGAATCTGTTCCCACTAAGTGTTGGTTCAATTTCAAAGCTGACCTTATACAAATGTCTCAACTCGTGTTGTAAAACCATTCATAATATACAATTGTCAATACAGGCAAATCCACAATATACTTCATAGAATAGACTTTCGGTAATTATAGATATCGATTAAGACGAGGTAAAAACAGGAAAAGCTTTTTCAATTGGATTTAATAGTGGATCATTAGTAGATTTTATTATTATTCTGATTACATTTTATTCAATTTATCTTATCCATAAGTAAAAATGGTTTTAATGACATTTTTCCATTCGATACCGTAACATATCAATGATTATGATCTTCCTTATATATAGGTTTCATTTCCTTTATTTTGCACTTTGGTTAAGCTATGATATTCAATTATGAATGGCAGAAGAAAGTTATATTCTTAACTATCCCCAATTATAAAATAGTATTTTGCATTGAGGGGCTTGCAAAGAGGTAAAGAGGTTGAAACATTTTTTTTAGATATAATCACCACAAATACCTCTGTCAGCTGCAAATAACTGCTCGCCTAAATAAAAAATTAAATTAAATTTAAATTGTAGTTTAATTCAAATTCTGTGAAATAAACATGAATATGATTCAAAGTTGTCATGTGAACATGTTGACGTGACAGCTATATCAACCATATATTGAAATAGAATCTATGGTAAACATCAAAAGAAGCCAACCATTGTGAGGCAGTTTTACCTGAAATTAAAGCCCTAATAAGGAAATAATCTCACTCTTTTTCGAAATTACTCTTCAATTTAAAAGAAGGCAATAATATTGTTTTCATATAGTTATAAAATCTTTTCGTTAACATTTACAGACAATGCCACTGTGAAAAGTTTGAAAAGACTGAAAAATAATCAGTCTTTGAAACCTGTCTTTCATTTAATACAGATATAAACACAGGAGGACACTTTTGATTTTTGTGTAGTATTGTGATGTTTAAGTAAGACCAATGTGATACCATTGCTTGATAATAGAACTGAGCCTTCTCCTAGGTTTCTTAATTACCTGGTAATTTAATTCAAAATACTGGTATTTTTCTTGAGAGTGCAAAACAACAGAATATAACTCAACTTCCAACAAATACCATTTCTTTAGGGATACCAAATGATGATAATTCATGCATTTCCTGTCTAAAACATGGCGATCCAGAAATTTAAATTTATGTTTCCTACAAATTTTAAATTGAAATCCATCAAGCTGAAGTGGAAAACCCTGCATCTTTAAACTCTGAACACGGTCAACTATGCATCTTCATTTTAAACATGGTCAATCACGCGATGCCGTATTGCATTTACAATGAAAACAAACTAATTGTAATAGATTTTAGTGATCCTCACACTAACTGTCAGTAGCTTTCAAAGAAAACTGTCAAAATGAAGAATTTGTTTACCGATTCCAACAAATTAAGAGTCAATTAACCTGTCAATGGCGATGCGATATTAAACGAGAATGAACGAGACAACAAAACGTGTTGGAAGGAACATGCGATGCAATGATCCAAACTATTCATTAAATTACACAAACTGAGAAGAGGCATGGGATATGACGGTTATGAAAAAGGAAAACGTAATAAAAAGAGAAATCAATATTACATGTGTAAATCTGACACATTTTATATTATCGGTAATTTATATGAGTTTCCTTTGATATCGCGTATGCTACTTCCCGAATACGAAAAAATACTGCAAAAAACGTCTCATGCCACGTCTACTTTTCAATCAGCGCACCAATCAAAAAAAGAAATATACATCTACAAAAACCGTTAGAAACTACAGATTCTTCTTATCAATAGTCAATTTCCTGATTTTTTAAAATTAATTTTCATTACTCAAAATTTGCTCTTTCAAATGATGTAGTTAATTACCGAGAAAAAGAACAATAGAAGTTTTGCTTCTGATTCTTCAATTCAAATATTGTCGTGTCTCAAAAAATAGAGGGAGGTTTGGATGCCATAAAACCGGTTTAACCCATCATTTCTTCTGAAATGCCTGTTCCAAGTCAGGACTATTGCGATCGACAATTTTCTGGGGTTTCCACAAAACAACGGCAGTAGAATACTGAAGGAGCAAAGGTCAAGGTTACATAAATCAAAGTCCAAAGACAGGGCAAAAGTAAGAACACAAGAAAATGGTAGACCAAAGACGCCTAATATTACACCTGATTTGTCTTTTTGTCTCCTGGACTTCGGCTCTTGACAATTCTTTAAGGTCATTTTGTTATTGCCCCCATTTATATACTGATAAAACAACGGTAGTAGAATACCGAAGGAACAAGGGAAGCGAAGACTACAAAAATCGAAGTCCAAAGACATGGCAAAAACGGTAACAGATAAAAAAAAGACAAAATAAGGACGTGAGACAGCTACAATGCACGGAAATAAAAAGATAACATTAAAAACTAAGGCTGATTAAGAACTGATATCAAATATCTATGTTTGTGAGTCAACATATCACCGAAGCACAACATCTTTTAATTTTTCTTTCCGACAGACAAATACAAAATTTGCTGCATGGAATATTGAGCATCAACTAACTCCTCTGAAAATACTGACCTGACGTCAAACGAGGCGATCCAGTAGAGTAAATGGACTTAAAATATATTTAACGATGAACTTAATTTTGATCTATTGTTTTGCGATGTTTGCAATGCATGAATCATTTGCTAAGCTGGTTTCATCATGTTTCATATTAAATAATCCTCAAATAACACTTGGTCATAGTTAATTCATTATTCTGTATGCGAATATGCATTCATCGTGGATTTACATTTTGAATATGCATAGCTCTGTCCTTAGCTGAATTTTGGCTTTTCTATTTAGATCCTCTATTTAGATCCTCTTAGATTTTCTTGGTTATTTGTTCTCTATCAGCTTTAACATGTTTTTCGATAATTGGACTTCCAAATATTTTGGTCTAATCTGCACTAATGAGACATAAGTTGTCGAAATGCGCATATGCAGAAAATGACATAACAGTAGCATAGGTATTTTGTTATCTATAATCTGTGTTTTTCGTTGTTGTTTTCTTATTGACGACAGTCCTTTATTAGACTTAATATCAATAACTTGATTTGACTACAACAACAACTACAAAAAGGCCATAAGTAATTAAAAATTTTGTAAAACGAACCAAAAACGTACAAAATATCAATCCCCCCCCAAAAAAAAACAATAACGGAATAATAATAAAATTTAGTGAGACGACGAAGTTATAGCAGCAAAGAATGTTCTCTATTATTTGTTTTCACTCAAGTTTTAACAGGTAAAAAAGAGTGCTCTTTATAATTTGTTTTCACGCCATTTATAACAGGTAAAAAAGAGTGTTCTTTATAATTTGTATTTCACGCAAGCTAGTACAGGTATAAAAAAGAGTGCTTTTAATTTTTTGTTTTTCACGCAACTTATTACAGGTATAAAAAGGGTGTTCTTTATTATTTATTTTTCACGCAAGTTATTACAGGTAAAAAGAGTGCTCTTTATTATTTGTTTTTCACGCAAGTTATTACAGGTTTAAAAAGAGTGCTCTTTATTATTTGTTTTTCACGCAATTTATTACAGGGATTAAAAGGAGTGCTCTTTATTGTTTGTTTTTCACGCAAGCTAGTACAGGTATAAAAAATAGTGCTCTTTATCATGTGTTTTTCACGCAAGCTAGTATACAATTATATATGGTTAGCATTTCCTGAACAGACTGGGATTAATTTATCAAAACATCATATACTATTGATGATTTTTTTTTTTGGATACATTATCTGAATTTGACTAACAATTATTGTTTTCTGTTCTATGAATTCATATTCATAGCAGGTCATAATGGTCCTTCTTGAGTTTGAAAGCACTTAAATTCCTTATTGTTGGTTAAGTAGTTGGTACATCTAATCGCTGAGGGCTTTCCAGGAGAGTTAAAGAAGTGGTACAACTCATTTGTGTTATTTTACTAATGTTGTCAAAACTGATAATGAACAATATGGATATCGTGTAAATGTTTATGGGACAAAATCCTTATGAATAAATGGTAAGATTAAGCATATGGAACAATGTTTTCATTGTTGTTCTTCATCTTGAAATCACCATGAGGCCTTCAACAAAGAGCAGACACTCCTACCTCAAAGTAAGTTCAAGACAGCCCCTAGCACCGGTTAGAGCGGAATTCACTAGCTAAATATAGCACAACGCTATGCCGAGGTTTTCCCTCTTGTCATGGATGCGGGGTCGTCAACAAGCATAATATATCGGACAAAGTTCTCTTACAAACACTGGCATCCTTTGCAAGACAAAGGGAGGACCAACAGATAAAAAAACATATACACGATCAAAGGACACTCATGCAGTTGATTGTTAGAAAACCTGGCAAGTAAAATCGGGAGATGTGGGCAATATATATTCAGATAGCATGAATACCAAAGTTGCATGATAAAAGATAATTTCGTTATGCTGCACACATGTTTCAAGGAGTAATCTCTCAATCAAATAATATGGTAAGCCGTATTCAAAAGGTAGTAAAGAAAAGAAGTACTCATTGTTCAAAAATATCGAAAAAGGAGTATCAACGACATCTACCGAGTGCCATACAAAGAATGAGGCCTCATCATTTTCAAGGGGTTGGAATTTTGATAAAAAAAAGTACATTTCTATAAAAAGCAAGGTAAATTTCTCATGTCAGACAAGTCTGACTATTTGGGATGGTGAATACCCCCGGGGACCTCTGGTCCAGCAACAGTGGCATCGGCCCAATGGTTTCAAAATACAATAAATACCAAAGTTGCATAATAAAAGGTAATTTTGTTATGCTGTACACGTGTTTCAATGAGTAACCAGCAACGACATTGTCCCAATGGTTACAAAGTATAATTTCGTTATGCTGTACACGTGTTTCAAGGAGTAATCTCTCATCAGCAGCATTAAAATCAAGTAATATGGAAAGCCATAATCAAAAAGTAGTAAAAGAAGGAAGTACTCATTACCAAAAAAATATCGAAAAAGAAGGTCAAATTCAGTACCAAGGACATCTACCGAGTGTCATACACGGCACAACGACAGTAAAATACTAAAGGATGAGGGGAAGAGATGACCACAAAAATCGAAGTCCAAAGACATGGCAAAAACGGCAACAGACAAAAACAAAGATAAAACAAGGACATGAGACAGCCACAATGCACGAAAATAAAAAGACGACATAAAGAACTAAGGCACTCATAGTATAAACTCCCATGAAAACAGGGAGTGACATCAGGTGCTCCGGAAGGGTAAGCATGTTTTGTTCTGCCACGATAGCGACACCCGTCACACTTCCAGTGAGGCATATACTGTTTTGAAATATCTGTTTGGTAGCGGAATAAGTAATGTCATTTGCTAACCCTGAGACAAAATTAATTGAAATCCATGGCACATGTTTCTTCTCTAACCCTTAAACAGTACCATAGTAAAATTTCGAAAATCTTCGGTAATTCTCTATAATAGTATTCAGACAATCTCAATGACAAATCGGTAGCACAAACATCACTGACGAAGACAAAACTAAATTTTTACAGTATAATGTACAAGACAACACGAAAAACTAAAGTACTGACAGTGTGACTCCCGTAAAAACCGGGAGTGACATAAGGTGCTCCGGATAGGTAAGCATATCCTGCTCCGCTAGCGGAACCCGTCACACTATCAGTGAGTCAATGCAGGGTTGAGTCAAAACCGGTTATGTCAAATCCGCGAAGACGTGAAATCTAACTGAAAATGTCCGTTTTTATTTGGGACACATACACGTCATATCTGTCAATGATGTCATGGTGACGACCACAGAATTTCTGAAGGGATGAAAGTAACAAAGGCTGAACAAATCCCTGACTAAGCAGCTTTTGGGACAGTGTTTTTGTTCTTTTAAAAAAAATCACTGTATAAACTACATGCTCGACAGTAACGAATCAACTGTGAAATGTGCACTCCATAGGCTGGAGAGGTAGGTATATTGCTGCTCAGAAAAAGGAAAGTTCACAAGTGGGAAGTTAAAATCATCGCGTTTGTCATATAGAAAAGCTTAGATTTCAAACGTCCATCTTCGTCAATGTATATTAAAAGATCTAAGTACGAAGCTGAAGTAGGTGTATCAGTAGTATCTTTAATTTCATGCTCATTGGGATAGATCTGGTGTAAATATTCCTTGATTTTTTTTATTATTAAAAAAAGTACAGCGTCTATGTAGCGGATGCTAAAATTAAAGGACTGGGCTAATTGTTTTTTTTTTCTGTGTTAGCCCTTGTAAAAACTTTGCCTCATACGAGAAAAGAAAGAGATCAGCTAAAAGTGGCGCGCAGTTAGTTCCGATGGGGATTCCGATTGTCTGTTGAAAAACGTGGCCTCCAAATTCGACAAAAATAGTATCTATAAGAATTCCAACATCTTGATAACATTATTCTCCGCGTACTTCTTGTTTGACTCGGCGTGGTTATTTCCAAATATGTTTTGTATTTTACTACCACTAAATAAGTGTATCTGCGTTCTCCGTTTTTAGTGCAGAAACATTGATGTATCAAATCAGAAATTACTGTTTTCAATTTATTGTGTGGCAGGGAAGTATAAAATGAAGCCACATCAGTTTCAAGGTTTGGAATTTTGATAGAAACAGTAAATTTCTATAAATGCAAGGTAAATTTTTCATGTCAGACAAGTCCGACTACTGGGCTAGTGAATACCCTCGGGACCTCTGGTCCACCAGCAGTGGCATCGACCCCATGGTTACAAAATACAATAAATACCAAAGTTGCATAATAAACGGTAATTTCGTTATGCTGTACACGTGTTTCATATGCAGAAAATAAATTCACAGTAACACCGGTATTTAGTAATTTCAATGAGTAACCTATCATCAGCAACATTAAAATCAAATAATATGGAAAGCCATAATCAATAAGTATTAGAAAAGTCGTCCTCATTACCACAAAATATCGAAAAAGAAGGCCACATTAAGTACAAAAGACATCTATCGAGTGCCATACAGGGAATGAAGCGTCAGAATTTTCAAGGGGTTTGGAATTTTGAAAAAAAGTTTAATTTTATACCAACAAGAAAGCCACAGTTTTAAACAAATTTTATAAAATTTAAATATTGCAAGTTTTTTTTTTAATAAATATGTTTTCGGGTCAGCACCGAAGCGCTGACTACTGGGTAGGACAGTGCACTCGGGACTAACAGTCCACCAGCAGAGGCATTGATCAAGTGGTAATAAATAACAAAATTTTGAAGTTACTGTTAATTTAGTTTCTTCATATTCGCATTTCGACAACTTATGTCTCTTCAGTGCAGATCAAGTCAAAACATTTGAGAGTCAATAAACAGAAATACGTGTAAGAGATGACAGAGAACAGATAACCAATATAATCTAAATAGAAAAGCCCAAATTTAACCAGGGACAGAGCTATGCATGAAGGAGATACTCCTTAGTTATAAATATTTAGATATCGCAAGTTTCACAATCAGTCGGTTTTAAAAGATATAACCAATATAAAAGAAATAGTTAAAGCCCTTCTTTATCTCTAAGACTTGTTCTCACAGATAAGGAAAGACTATAACCTATTTATATTCCAATACTAAGTTATGTCCTCTTAAAATACTGTTATTATTCCTGCCCATAAGTCAAAATGGTAATTTTATCGTTGTCTGAGTTACTTGAGAAAAACAAGACCCTGTAACAATTAAGCCATTGTTGATATTCATTTATTTTACGAAAATATTCCCCGTGAACAGAGATTATGTAATACTTGTAGAGTGATTGAAGATCAATCCCATTTTATACTAAAGTGTAAAGTTAATGAACAGAAAAGGTTGGAATTATTCAAAATAATACATTTAAATTCCCCAAATTTCAGAAACTTTACCTCATTTGAAAAAAAAATCAACTTATTTTAAACCCCAATTCAACCCTTTTCCCGGTAGTTTGTACCTTTTTTAAAAAATCTGTGGAATTGATATAGGGTTCACACCGGTCAGAGAGTTGTTGTAATAATGTTCTGTATTGTTATATTATATGTTGTTTATATGTTTGTTTTGTATTGCGTTAACCCTTAAGGATATAATTATGCAATAAAAAGTATTACTTATTTGTGAAATAGTTTTATATTTTATCTCAGAAATTTGTGGATTTTCTTCTGAAAAAGCCATATAACCTGTCACAATAATGGGCTTCATATTTCCATACAACCCTCAGTCATTGTACTTTGGGAATAATTAAACTCAAGTTAATTTCTAAACAAATAACAATTTTACATCAATGAATGTCATGATATAGATAATGGCAAAGTGTGCGGTCATCTGTTTTATGCTGAAACTTTGTTAACAATAAATTTGTTCTATCATTGTCTTATCGTTAGTACTTTATAACAGCTTACAGATACTTTTGACAAGATTTAGTGCTATTTTACAATTAAGTAATAAAATTGCTTTATCACTTCGTGCTACGCACTCAGAAATGAAACAATGTTATAACTACTTCATAAACCGTAAGTTCTCCAGAAAAAAATATTTTTTTAATTTAATTAATAATAAAAGGAGAAATTTTATGATAAAGGAAGCCCCGCATCATGACACTTTTTATTGCCTTTTCTGCAAAATAAAGTAAAATAAAAAGAAAAAAAAGAAAAAAAAAACTATTTAATAATTTATTATATTTTCATCACTTAATACCGCAAAGATTGCTATAACTGTAGAGTGATCAATTTTAGCACTTCGCTTCTGAGCTTAACACTCTTGCTTTTTGCAATTAAAACAAAAATAATAACAACATTTCAAATAAAGCAAGGCCTAAATTTCAACATTGTCTCGTTATATGAAAGAAAGTTAAAAAGTGTTCCTACCTTTTACATTTAGTTTTTTTTTTTTAATTCCGGTATAAAACTGACTGTCTGTGAACAGATAACGTTAGCAGTGTTTGTTACAAATCAAATCACTTCCTGACACTGACTGATTCCAATTCACGATTTATCATTTATCTATAAACAAAACCATCTTTAAATGACTGACATTGATTTAAGACAAATGAAGTGCGCAATGTTTTGATACGTCAAAATTATGTCACATGGCGTTAACGCAAGCGTTGATTGATTTTTAACAGATAAAGATTTCGATACTTTATTGCCATCATAGATGACGTTTTCCAACAATACTGCTTCTTGTTTAATAGAAGAAATTCTCCTTACACACCGCCCAAGTAATGTTTCACTTCTGCCAGATAGAATTTATTTGATTTTTCTTTTATTTGATATGGTAAAGGAACAAGGTCTGTTTATTAAATGCATATTATTTATTTGAACCAGATCTTGTATATTTATTTTACAATTATATTTCTATAAGATGGAAAGAGAAGAGCTTCTGTTAAATACAACCTACATCAACTGAACGTTTTATTATACAAAGAATAGTGAAGGGAATCAAAGACTTGTTCATGTTTTGATTGCAACATGTGTCAGAGAACATTCCATTTTACGGAACACAGAAAAAGGAGTAAAGGAGAATTTCATTGCTTGATTACAATTTAATTGTGTTATCTTTACAAACGAAAATAAATTATTGAGGTCATTAGTTCGATGTGGAAGTAATATATCAGATGAACATAGAATTCAACAGAAAAAGAAATGTATAAATGTTGTTTCAGACATTTCTGGTTGGTTCAGGGTAGTAATTTTTAGATAAAAATGTCCTCAAAATCATGTTTCACAGTTTACTTATTCTTTCCCGAAAATGATCATTAAAATCAAAACAATAAAAGTTACAGATAAATACGTTTGGTTCATTTCTTCGATATGAATGGTACTTTTCCACCCCGTTGTATATGTATTACTAATAATTACACCCTTCAGGATCAAGCAAAACACACAGTTATACAAAACATAAGTTGTAGAAATGCGCATATGCAGAAAATAAATCAACAGAAACTTTGGTATTTTGTTACTTATTATCAGTTAATTACCACTCGGCCGATGCATCTGCTGCTGGACTGTAAGTCCCCTGGGTATTCCCCAACCCAGTAGTCAGTACTTCGGTGCTGACCCGAAAACCGATTTTATTGAAATTTGCAATATTTAAGTTATACAAAATTTTGTTTAAAACTAAGGAGTATCTCCCTCATGAAATGCTCTGTCCTTAGCTGAATTTTGGCTTTTCTATTTAGATTCTTTTGGTTATTTGTTCTTAACAGCTTTTACATTGGCGTATCCAAAAGGGGGGGGGGGGGTTCTGGGGGTTGGAACCCCCATTTTTCTTGGACAATCATGTATTTTTTAATGAATATCCTGATGTTTTACTAAGAAAAACCCCATAAAGTTTCGCGTCTCGCTCCACTCGGCGAAATTTTCTTTCATTAATAGGAACCCATCCCTTTTCAAATTGTCTGGATCCGCGCCTGTTTTACAAGTTTGTTTGGGGGTTAATGGATTTCCAAATGTTTTGGTTCGATCTGCACTGCATGATGAGACATAAGTTGTCGAAATGCGCATATGCAGAAAATAAATTAACAGTAACTTCGGTATTTTGTTATTTATTACCACTAGCTGTGCCGATGTCTCTGCTGGTGAACTATTAGTCACCGAGGGTATTCACCAACCCAGTAGTCAGTACCTCGGTGGTGACCCGAAAACCGATTTTATTGAAATTTGCAATATTTAGATTTTACAAAATTTTGTTTAAAACTAAGGAGTATCTACCTCTTGCGCATAGCTCTGTCCTTAGCTAATTTTGGCTTTCATATCTAGATCGTATTGGTTATTTGTTCTCTACCAGTTTTTACACGTTTTTCGGTGTATGGACTTCCAACTGTTTTGATTTTATCTGCACTGAAGAGACATAAGTTGTCGAAATGCGCATATGTAGAAACTAAATTTGCAGTAACTTCGGTATTTTGTTATTAAGTAAATTTTACAAGAAAACGGCCCAGAATATCGAAGGAACAAAGCTGCTATAACTAACCACTTACCACACAGTTTGCCAGTGTCGAAATTTTTCAATCAGTATGAACCAATCTTTCAAAAATCACATACACGTGGATCAATTTGCACATTCTATACCTGTTTCAATATAAAATTCTTTCAACATTCCATCAACTTTACTTTATCCTTCAAAAACAATAAAAATTTATTTATTGAAACATGATGTTAATTAACAGAGCTTTTTTGAAATATTACGGAACAGCTTGAGAGCGTCTTATAAAAAATCAACAACAAAGAAAGTAAAAACTAATATTAACGGATTAGTATGGAATGAAAACATGGTTAAATTCGAGTATCATTCATACATTACATGAAAAAGTGAAAGGAAAAGAATAAAAGATACACGAATTAAAATTGTAACATGTATTGGTAGGTTTTGTTTCATTGTTCAAGCAACGATGAAATATTTTTAATAGATTTAGTCTTGAATGCTTGAACTTTGCGTACTTTAAGTTGCGAATGACAAAGTTGTAAGAATTCTATTTATGTATGAACAACGCATTATGTAACAATACAAACTACGCCCTTTATTTTTAATTTGTTATCCTTAAATTTCACGGGGTATAAAGTCTAGTTTCATTTTTGGATGGATGCAATAAAATAATGCAATTTCCGGTTGTATCCAAGGAAAATAACAACAACATCACACGCCAAGGTAAATAGAAATCTTAGTGTCTCTCACACAAAGTATATTTCACTTTAACGAATGTGCCCATTCTTTAGCTATCGCCAAAGGCTATCTGGGGCCGCATTGAGTTTTGCATAAAACGATCTTGTTTCTGTTCCAAATCACGTCAACTGCAGCTACCGTTGTTTTGTTTATATGTCATACTCTTTAACATTGACTAGAATCCTGTATCTAATTTGATTTACGTTAAAGGTAGATTTGGAAACATTGAAGCCGGTTTTCAACTTTTATAACCTTTTTATTCATACACCCCATCATATAAACATAAAAGAACTTAGATTAAAACGTTTATGGTTAGATTCAACTGGAACAAAACAATATTGGTAGGATGCGAGAATCTCTTAAAACCAAATGAGAACCCCCAAACGTTTCCACCCGATTTGTCTTTTTGTCTCATGGACTTCGGTTCTTCACACCTCTGTTCCGTAATTTTGTTATTAATAAATTGCATTATTACCTTGTAAATTACTGTTTCCTTTATAAATAGAAATGCATAAGTCTTCGCTTTTTTTTTTAAATAAATGCCCCGATTTCTTATGAGAGGATTGATTCCTGTGAATATTGGGCAGAAAGTCTGTAAACTATTGCCCGGGTAAATTTTACAATAAAAAACATTTCCCGCAATATTAAGGAAAACAAGACTGGATCGTTTTTAACAATTAACAATTGTGTTGTGTTAATCTTGACATAGTTTGGACCGGTTTAAAGTTTTATTTCTTGTTGATGTTTTAAATTCATTAAAACTCGGAAATTTAAAAACATTTTATGAATACAAATAAGGTAAAACTTTGTACAGTTTTGACACGATTTATGAATTAAAATTTGATTTATCATAAAAACAACTTCTCTTTGTTTGCATGGGATATGGTTTGGCTAATATAATTTAATCAGGTAATAAAACAGTTATAAAATGCATATGAGGGTAATAGACAAGAAAATATATTGCCCTCGGTGTCAGAAACCTCCAAGTGTTCTATTGTCCTCGGTCGTTGGCCTCGGGTAATAGAGCACATTGGGATTTCTGACACCTTCGGCAAAATATTCTAGTCTATTACCCTCATATGCATTAAATAACTGTATATTGTGAGGACAATGGTGAATTCAAGATTAAGAACAGTGAAAACGTTGCTCCATTGCTTGGTTTTAAACTTTGACCCATGCGCATTTACTCAATATCCTTTGTTTATACGTCTATTGAATTATGCATAATTATATTCTATGCAGGTACAATGTAGTTATAGAACAATGAAGTTATCTGCTTCGAAAAAGGCAGGTTTTCCCTTTTTGTCGCTGATTTTTATACCCCCGATCCGGAGGAGGAGGTATACTGCTTAACCAGTATTTTACGAAAGGATATGGGTAAATGAACATGAGACCATAACACATATGTTAACCCCAACTGCAATAATTTTAATGAGCTGTATGGCCATTTCGGAAATTAATTCCTCATCAGCAGTGTCCGTCATTCCGCGTCCGTCACAACTTTTGGCAAGCTTTTCTCGACAAGGGTAAATGATACAAACTTGAAATTTGGCATAATCTTTTCATAGTCATATTACGGGACACATTTTCAGACTTGTCAGGTTACTACTATCGGCTTACGGCTTAGTACTTTCTCTTAGCCGACTTAGTCATATTTCCATCCTTCCGTCCGTCAATACTTGAAACCACATATTCATGCTATAATTTGGGATGGGGTTGCATACTTGTTTGGATACTACTTCTGGTTTATCAAGTCCGTCAATATTTTGTCAATTTTTGCATATGGATAACATCTTAACTGCATTGTCTAATCGACAGATTGTCACTTTGACCTTCATCCCAAGCTTCAGAGATATAAGGCAATGTGTATGTTAGGTCCATTTCTAAGAAATTACAAAAATGAAAGTTGGTCAGTGGGTAAATCTTTGTCAGTTATTCTGGGTATTTTGTAGATTGTCACTTTGATCTACATTTCATGTCTTAGTGACTCTTGTTAAAACTATTTTTTCGTCTATTTTTATAGCTATTCAATGGACTCATGATTCCATCTCAGTTCAGTGACCGGGAACTGTTATGGCCGATTGACTTAGGCCAAGTTATCAATTGGGATTAATTTGTCAGCAGGATATGTGATAGTGATTTTCTATTGTCTTATACTGTAGACACATTATCTAGTTTAACCATGAATGGTATCTCAGGTCATAGAAACAATTTATCGAACTTATTCTAATGCAATCATGTTTGTGACACCTATTTGGATTCCTAGCAATGACGTCCAAATTTTCTTTGAGCAAGTTCACGATTTACTGTCGTAACTTAAGCACTCTACTGATGGACTGTTAGTTCCCTAGGGCATTCACCAACCCAGTAGCCAGTACTAACCGATTTTATTTGGAAACCTGCAATATCTAGATTTAAGACGAAGGAGTATCTCCCTCTTGCAAATCCCTTTTCAGATGATTTTGGCTTTAGATTTCATTGGTAATTTGTTCTCTATCAGATTTTACACATCGCCAAGTGTTTTGATATGACTCTGCACTGAAGAGATATAAGATGTCGAAATGCGCATATGCAGACAGTAATTTTCCAGTAACTTCGGTATTTTGTTGTCTGTACTAGATATCCATTGTGTAATAAAAATATATAGAGTGATTGCATTAAAATTCAGAAAACCGGTTTGTTTATAATGATTTGGGGTTGGGTGGTAAATTGAAGGTCTTGCCGTTGCAAATGTCCGTTTTACATCTTTAAGGAGGTTCGCTCCTCATGTTTTGGGATTTCTGTCAGATTTTCGGAATTCTCCGGTTTTATCCATTTAAAAGCATTATAATTTTTTGCCCATGGACCCCGTTAATGTTTCCCATAATTTCATTTTATACATCTTTATGAGCATTCTGTAAAAAATCCTATAAATTTTATTCATTCTGCCACATTCATTCTTGGTCAAACCTTGCTAATGTTAATCCTATGAAAAATCCGAGGAGTTCAGTTTCCCGCCAAATTTTCAATCACTCATAACTCAAAAACGAGATCATCAACCTATCAATTTTTTTCACTTAAATTATTTCTTTTTTAATTTTCTAACAAAAAATCACATTTATTTGAAATCCTATTTATTTTCATATGGAGTAGCGAACACCCTTAAGGAACAAATAACATACATCACTGTTGCTGTGTTTTTGATTGGTCAATATTCTCAGAGCGCGCGGCCGGTTATTGAAACGAGCGCACGGGTTTTCGTCCAATTTTCTTATGCTTACATACCAATACAACTGTAAAATAACGGATTCAATTATTTTATAATACTGAAAAAATTGCATTCAATTCTTGAATAATAAATACGCATTTTTATCAATAAACTTAATGCAATTCAAAATACTAGATAAATAAAGTATCTATATGTCACTGAAAATACTAAGCACTAAGAATATCCGAGGTTCTTGTCCAAAACTCTTCAAACCATCCGAAAATTGGCAAATTTAAGTATTTAGTGATACAAGCTGTCGTTTAAAAAAAACTAATAAGTCAAAATCTATTTATCTCATATGCTGAAAAAAAGAGTCTGGAGTGATAAGATTAAGTATTCGTTTTATCGTTATGGCCTTAAACCCAAATGTGTTGAATCCAACCATTTTACCTATATTATTGTCATCCAACCAGTATTGATTTAGCCTTCATTTTTTTTCTATATTAGACCATGTTTACATTATAACTCACGATATATAAGTCACATTTTAAAAATACACATCAAAGAAATCATTGGAACTTGCTTGTTAGCTTTTGCAGCCTTCGGCTCAGTATATGTGGTTTTAACTTTCATGCATGCATACTGTTTGACTCGATTTGTGGAACAATTCATGAGCTATTTAAATGTAATGTTTAGGCTATCGTTCTCGTATGGCACATGAGCGAAGAATGGACATATATTTAAGAACTCTTAAGAATTAAAAAAGATTAAAAAGTCTACTTTTTTAAGTCCAGCCATCTCAACGCCAACCACTTTCGACTTATTTTCTCGCATTCAACCAAAACTTAAACTAGACTTTATACCCCGTGATTTAGGGAATACGCCATTGGGGAAAATTGAAGTAGTATAGAATTTAAGTATTTATAAAGCATTTTTCTTTTATAATGCCATGTAAGGTTTCATGTAAGTCTTGTCCTTGCTTTCTCTATGCAAACTTATTTTTACGGTGATCTTAATATTCTTTAAGTACTAGTCCGTCAAAGAAAAAGGCAAAGTGTATTGGTGCGGTGGCACATCGAGGTGAACAACGCAAACTTTGATATTTGATTTTAATAAAACTAACCAAGAAAATGTCATGGTAACGGTTACGTTTAGTTTAGTATTATTATGCCTTTTTGAGTTATCAGCGTCCAAAATTTAGTTACATTGTACAGTGAAAGTACGGGAAATTTTTCCCGCCAATTTTTTCTCTATACAACCAGTCAAACATTTTCTCCAAACCAAAAACATATTCGAATGTTTCTTGGATCCAAACCCTCCTCTATGTGTGGTGAATGGCTAAAAATAAATACACAAAAGACTCACAGTAAAAATAAAACTAGAAAAAAGTCCAACTTATCAAGACGAGTACCCTTACAATGAAGTACATAAAATATGAAGACAATACACACAGGTACTGTCCGGACAAATGCTCGCAGTTACTGACAGCTAGCTAAGGACATAATTTCCGTTGACTATGATATCAAGCCTTCTTACATATGAAATTTCAATTGAAATACTTCTAAATAAATTTGGTATAACAACATCATCAATTATGAAAGAAGAACATGATATTGTGCAATGCCAAATACTGCCAATATGAAAAATTGTTTAAATTTAGTTATGGTGTAAAGCATTTAGGAGATGATCAATATTTTTGCCAACAAAACCAGAAGTAAAGATTTAACAACAATGCTGTATTTATATCCTTTATGAATAAGTTTGTTCAACGGATTAATAAGTTTGGAAGGACAATTTTTGAATTTATGCGCTTTGTAAATGATATTTCCATAGAAGTTTGGATGTGAAATGCCCTGATGTATAGGAGCCCTGCATGTAGAACCAAATTTTCTTAATAAGTCAATGTATCTATAATAAAATTTCGAGAATGTTTTTATCAATTCATGATATCTAAACACTTGATGCAGAAGTTTTTCAGTGAGACAAAGATTTCGGTAGTTGATGTCAGAAACATTACCACATACTCGTGCATATCGAACAAGTTGTGAAATGTGAACCCCGTAAGAAGGGGCTAACGGAACATCGCCGTCCAGATGGGGGAAATTGACTATAGGGAATGAGAAATCATCCCCTTTAGTATAAACCTTAGTGTTTAACTTTCCTTGATTTATTGATATATCAAGATCAAGAAAAGGAGTATAATCACTGCTTCTATTGGATTTATTTAAAGTAAGTTCTGCAGGATAAATTTCATCTATAAATTTAGAAAATTCAGGGTTATTTAAAGCCAAAATATCGTCCAAATATCTATATCTATTGTTAAATTTATCCACTAAATGCTGTTTAGAAGGATCTTTTTGAATTTTAGCCATGAATTGTGACTCGTAGCAATAAAGAAATAAATCTGCTATGAGATGTGCACAGTTGGTACCCATAGGAATACCTATTTTTTGCTGATAGACTGTGTCACCGAAAAGAACAAAAATATTATCAAGAAGAAAATTTAATGATTTTATCATATCCTGACAATTCCAGTATATTTGTCATGTTTGTCGTCACTGAAAAGCGATTTAAATGTATTGCAACAAATGTACGTACATCCTGATTTTTTGAAGGACCATTTGATCAAATACGAAAATTTCTCTTTGATGAGTGTATGCGGTAATGTAGTATAGAGGTTTGAAAAATCATAGCTATCGACGGAGGTGTATGCTTCATTAACAGATCGAAGTCTTTCCAAAACTTCTACCGAATTTTTAACACTCCAAAAGTAATTAATTCCACTGTATTCATAACATTTGTTACTAAAGTTGATGAGGAGATTTTTTATGGTAGTAAGTGCACTGGTCAATAACACAGAAATATGTGTAGTTGAACATTTACTTGATGCCGAAATAAAACGAAATTTCAAGATTTTAAGATTTCAAGATTTTATTAAATATAAACTCACAGACGCACTGAGTGCGTAACAGGAGATAACATTACAACAAATCACAAAAATGACAAATTGAGAGATGTACAGTTAAAATATACAATAACATAACATTAAAGAGAGATAATACATATGCAAAAGTATCAAATATCAAATCAATTTAAATTCTAAATACAATATTGCTGCGGTCAAGGAAGTGGCAAAACTTTTATTGTAATGAAGTCAAGATTAACACCCCAAGCTTAGATTCATCGATGTCAAATGTCTACATTGTAGATATATCAGACGTGAAAACCTGACAAATGTATACAATGTTGTCTTTGCACGACGGCGAGTCAATGAAAGGTAGACAGCTTGGGGTGTAAATCTTAACTTCCGTAAACTGAAAGTTTTGCCACTTGCTTGACCGCAGCAATACTATATCACATTAGTAAACAAATTTAACATTTGCACGTGGGATATTACTCCACACACGTGGTTGACAATGATTTATTACATGTAGATATTGGATTAAGTGTGTGATATTCTAAATAAGGTAAGTTTTTTCATCTATATGTATATCTGTATTTTACGAATAAAGAGTGATAGTTTTGATAATACACTAACATTACACAAAGACAGCAGTCCATACATTTTACTTTCGCGCGGATTTTTAATGTAATATTGTGGGATAAATTTTTGTCTTAAGTGAGAAATAATAGGATGCATACATAAAAACAAATAGTGAAACTCATTGCCAATTTGTTCACAATGTGTACAATATCGTTCATGTTTAGGTTTATTGAACCATCTTCCCGTTTCAATTGGGAATTTTATGTTTGAACAGCGAAGCTTACAAATAAAAAGTCTATCTAATTTACAAAGTCTAATTAAATAAGGTTCTATAGAAAATTCTTTTTTAATATTAGAGTAAAACTCCCCCCTTGAAGAACTGTGTATATCACTGAACCATTTTTGGATATATTGATCTTGCAATCTCTGTTTAATATTAACTTTTAAAAATTCAGTATTCACTGGCATTTGATTAGTCCAAATATCGCTAAACCCTGTATCATCAAATACTGATTTGACATAATCAAGCCATTTAAAACCATTTTGGTCGTTTTCTTGTTGTTTTAACATTATTTTATACATAATACTTGACAATTTTGAATCATTAGACACTAATCTATTCCAAAAGCAGATCATCTTAATTTTTATAAAAATTTCACACGGGTATCTTCCTA
>MJUU01072995.1:91148-102635 GCA_002080025.1 Modiolus philippinarum
ATTCCATGGTCTAATATGATATTAAAAAGTCTACAATAGATTGGTAGAAAAAAATTGATTGTGGATTTAATATATTCGTTTGCGATATTATCGAAACCCGGAGATTTGGAGTTTTTCAATTTTTTCACTGCTTGTAAAATTTCATTTTCAGTTATCGGACAATTTAAAATATTGTCCGCTTGCTCGCTGTATATATCATCCGAAATTTCAGTATCGTCATCGTCATGGTTTGTTTTCTCGTTAAGATCTTTAAAGTATTCGTATAAATTATCGATCGAAATTTTACCTTTATCTGAATTTTTCTGATTAAAGTTTTTTAAAATTTTCCAGAACTTTTTAGGGTCCTTTTTTGACGTTGTTCTCAGATCATTTTCTAATTTAAACTCGTGTTTTTTGTAAGCATTACTCATTTCATAATTATATTCCTTACTTGTTACTCTAAGAAGTTCTCTATTTTCTAAATTTTTAATAAAACTGTAACGTTTTCGAGCCTTGTGAAATTTCTTTCGTTTATCGTCACATTTTTTTGTATACCAGGGTTTACTATCAACTCGGGGATAAAATTTACGTGATTTCTGTCCAAAGACTTTTTTTGCGGTTTGAACAAAAACTTCGCCTATTTTATCCACCGTGTTGTTAATACACAATTCAACGTTATCACCTTGACATTGGTGTAAGAGTTGTTCTAATTCGGCGAAAGCGTCGGTGTTCATTTCTATTGTATTAACAAATTCGTTCTCCTTGGCCGGTATCCAAGTAGCACGAGAGTCTATACAATTCGGTTTAATATTGTGATTAAAAAAACCAACTCGAACATTTAGATTTAACTGTAAACAACAATGCACATCGGAAAAGAGAGGATTGTAATCTAGTACATTAAAAGATCTCACACAAGTAAATAAATCGGATGACAATAAAACATAGTCAATCAATGAAATATCATTACATGTTCGTTTTCCCCTTAAAAAATCATTTCCGGGGATTCTACCATTGGCTATATACAAATTAGATTTTTTACATAAATCTAGAAGTTTGTACCCATAACTATTTGGTAAACATTTATCTTCAGAATACCTTTGTAGCGGTACACCAATATTAACAAGTGTTTCATAATCAAACATGTATTTAATCAAATAAGGGTCATCATAAGCCCCAAGAAGGTCAAATAAACCCTCATCCGGGATAACATAATCATTAAGACATCTTGTTTTTGCATTAAAGTCACCACAAAAAGCTACAGTCTGATCATCTGTCAATAAATTTAACATTTCAGTATCAATTTCATTGAAAGCATCATCAGATGTATATTTTGTGTTTTCTGGGGGTATGTAGACACAGCCTAAAAGGATATTTTTTTCGGTATCTAAAATTTCATTCGACAATTTGACCCACTGAACAAATTCAGAATCGGTTTTAGGAAATGTTAAAAATGATTCAATACAAGTCTTATAAACAATTACTATACCACCAGACTTATTTTTGAATTTAGTTCTGTGTTTTGCAAAATATTTATAACCTTGTGGCAATTTTGGCACATCAAATTTATCAGTTTTGGTTTCAAGAAAAACAATTATGTCATGTTCTGTTATAAACTCTAGAAATTCATCAAATTTAAGTTTAGATAATAAACCATTAACATTTAAGCATGCAACAGAAATTGAGTCAGATAAGCTGTTTTTAATCAATAAATGTTTATTTTGTCTCCTGTTTGCGTCCCCCTACCTAACCGGTGGACGAAACTGCTGCTGATTCTGCTGGTGATCTGGTTGGATACGTTGTCTTCGATTGTCAATATTTTGATTTTGGTGACTATTGAGGAAACGACGTTCGCATGGTGGAGGTGGTCGCGGGTTAAGTACACGTCCATTTACAATCAGTTTATCATTATCAAGCCGTGCTTTCGAACCCATCTCAATATGATGCTTCAGTTGTGGCAATAATTCCTTTCGGCGCTCTGCAATTTCGGGAGGAAACTGATGATTTATAAAAAAGTTTGTATTTCTTAATTTTGCAGGGGCAGCACTCTTAATCTGTTCCAAATCTTTATGTTTTGAAAACTTGGCAATAATGTTTCTAGGTTTACCATCATTTCTTTTCCTAAGACGATGTACATTACAAAATTGTATATTGCTGCTGTCAACATTAAGCTTCTCTTCAATGAAAGTTTTTAAAACAATTTCGGTGTTTTCTTCCTGAGTTTCGGGTATTCCTCCAAAAATCAAATTGTATTTCATGGAATACGCCTTCATCTCTAATAAGTTTTGCCGTAGTTCATCGTTTTCCCACATTAGTCTGTCCCTATCCAGTTCTACCTCAGTTATCCTTTCTTCGATAATATTATAGTGAAATTCCTCGTTTGTGACTCGCTCAGATTGTTGCCTCAAATCGTGTTTAATGTCTGCTATTTCACTATCTATATTTTGGAATTTGGATTCAAAGTTTGTGATTTTCTCATTTAAAGCATCAAGTAATGACAGTTTTTCAAGTCTTTTGTTGATCTGATCGATTGATGCAAAGATCAATTGTATATTAGAAGCAAACATAGTAAAAGACTGTTCGTAAGTGTTGGAACGTTGTGGCGTAGAAGCCATATTACTTGCAGGTGGTTGTAGAAACGGTGCTATAGGTGCCTGTAACGGTGCAGATTGTATCAACTGAGGCTGTGGCTGAGGTAATAATGGTTGGGGTTTTGGCAATAGATTTGGATCTGGCAAATGTGGTATTTGCATTCTAACTTCAGATACATGGTTCGGAGGTAGGCAAAATGTTTGATTCTGGGGTATAAATGCATTAAGTTAAGGGTTTCTGATAGCCCGAAATAAGGAAGATCTTCAAAATGAAAAAAAGGTGCTATACATTTCATATAGCTTCCTTTCTGTATAAATGTTAGAAAATGTTTATTGCAAATTCAATCAATAAGAATTTAAATTTTAAAATGCTTTAATCGTCAGAACTTTCAAATCTAGATATTTATAAATAGAATACAATCTCCTTTGAAAAGTGAATTGAAGTAAAAAACAAAAACTTGCACAAAAATGTTAACTGAAGAATTAATTATGTTATTCTATACTAAATTGAAGAAAAGATACGATTTGGTTACTCAAGACAAATTTATTTAAAATAGACAAAATTTCGTATTAGTGATCATGGTTTAGAAGTGGGAATAGTTCGTTACAAAAAGTAACGAGAGAACAAAGCAGGGACTTAAATGTAACAAAATCGGGGAAGAAGCCCATTTCTTTTTAAAATGTGAAATTAATGAAATTTACAGATTTTTTAGTAAATATAAATTCTGAAATTCGAAATTGCAAAACAAATTAAAAAGATTTTTATATGTATAGACTGACATGACTCTGCTTTTACGTTAACGATTAAATAAATGAATAAAGAAATAGAATATACAAGATCATATCCGGGCTTAACACCTTGCTTATTATGTTAAAGGATATTGCAAAATACCATCCAACTGAAACGAAATAGCTCTCACTTAAATGTAATATTACGCGAGATTTAAACATTGTGATCCACAAAATAGATTAAATAGAAGACATACACGTTACCTACGCCTCATAGTAGTTAGATAAAAAATATTAGATCAAAACAATGGTAAAATTGTCAAAAATCTTATCCTACATCTACTAAATTTATGTACTACGGACACCGAGAAATTTGTACATAATTAAGACAAGTGTCAAAAATAAGCTTGACAGCTATGCCAACGTTTCCCTGGCAATAATTAAGACATTTAAGACTCGCATCCCTTTCGAATAAATAAAAGTTGAGCAGATTCCTTTGCATCTAACTGTGTTGATGGGATCTCTACCAACTACAAAACTAAAAGATAGGTACAGTCAATTAGGTTTCCCTTGCAATATTCAAGACATTAAAAACTCGTTTCGAGAAAAATAAAAGTTGAGCAGATTCCTTTGCATCAAACTGTGCGAATGGGGTTTCTGCAAACTACAAATCTAAAAATTTGGCACGGTCATCTAACTGTGTAGGTGGGGTGTCTTCTAAAAAAACAAAACAATTTGGCGCGATCGAGCGGTTTCCCATGCAATAATTTAGACATTACAAACTCACATCCCTCTCGAGTAAAAGTTCAGCAGATTCCTTTGCATCTAAATGTGTAGATGAGGTTTCTGCCATTTAAAGAAAAATAAATAGGGACGGTCGAGTGGTTTTCCTTACATTACTTTAGACATTACAAACTCACATCCCTTTCGAGTAAATAAAAGTTTGGCAGATTCCTTTGCATCTAACTGTGTAGATGGGGTGTCTGCAAACTAAAGACAAATAAACAGGGACCGTCAAGCAGTTTCCCTTACAATAATTTAGACATTAGAAACTCACATCCCTCTCGAGTAAATAAAAGTTGGGCAGATTTTTTTGCATCTAACTGTGAAGATGGGGTGTCTGCAAACTTAAAAAATATAAAGAGGGACGGTTGGGCGGTTTCCCTTACAATAATTTTCAACATCCCTTTCGAGTAAATAAAAGTTTGGCAGATTCCTTTGTATCTAACTGTGAAGATGGCGTGTCTGCTAACTAAATAAAACAAATAGGCACAGTCGAGCGGTTTCCCTTGCAATAATTTAGACATTAAAACACTCACATCCCTCTCGAGTAAATAAAAGTTGTGCAGATTCCTTTACAACTAACTGTGTAGATGGGGTGTCTCCAAACTAAAGAAAAATAAATAGGGACGGTCGAGCAGTTTCCCTTACAATAATTTAGACATTAAAAACTGACATCCCTTTTGCATGTTCTGAGTAAATAAAAGTTGAGTAGATTCTTTTGCATCTAACTGTGTAGATGGGGAATCTGCAAACTGAAAAAAGTAAATAGGCACGGTCGAGCAGTTCCCTTCCAATAATTTAGACTCACATCCCTTTCGAGTAAATAAAAGTTTGGCATATTCCTTTGCATCTAACTGTGTAAATGGGGTGTCTTCTAACTAAAGAAATCAAATAGGCGCGATCGAGCGGTTTCCCATGCAATAATTTAGACATTAAAAACTCACATCCCTCTCGAGTAAAAGTTGAGCAGATTCCTTTGCATCTAGCTGTGTATATGAGGTTTCTGCCATTTAAAGAAAAATAAATAGGGACGGTCGAGCGGTTTCCCTTACAATAATTTAGACAATAAAAACTCACATCCCTTTCGCATCTTTCGAGTAAGTAAAAATTGAGCAGATTCCTTTGTATCTAACTCTGTAGATAGGGTGTCTGCCAACTAAAGAAAAATTAAAAGGCACGGTCGAGCGGTTCCCTTACAATAATTAAGACATTAAAAACTCACATCCCTTTCGAGTAAATAAAAGTTGAGCAGATTGCTTTGCATCTAACTGTGTAGATGGGGTGTCTGTCAACTAAAGAAAAATAAACAGGCACGGTCGAGCGGTTTCCCTTGCAATAATTTAGACATTACAAACTCACATCCCTTTCGAGTAAATAAAAGTTTGGCAGATTCCTTTGCATCTAACTGTGTAGATGGGGTGTTTGCAAACTAAAGAAAGATAAATAGGGACGGTCGGGCGGTTTCCCTTACAATAATTCTCACATCCCTTTCGAGTAAATAAAAGTTGAGGAGATTCCGTTGTATCTAACTGTGTAGATAGGATGTCTGCCAACTAAAGAAAAATAAATAGGCAATGTCCAGCCGTTTCCCTTACAATAATTTAGACATTAAAAACTCACACCCCTTTCGCATGTTTCGATTAAATAAAAGTTGGGCAGATTCCTTTGCATTTAAGTGTGTAGATGGGGTGTCTGCCAACTAAAGAAAAATGAATAGGGACGGTCGAGCGGTTTCCCTTACATTACTTCAGACATTAAAAACTCACCCTTTCGAGTGAATAACAGTTGGGAAGATTCCTTTGTAACTTACTGTGAAGATGGGGTGTCTGCTAACTACGTAAAGAAAAAAAGGCACAGTCGAGCGCTTTCCCTTGTAATAATTTAGACATTAAAAACTCACATCTCTTTCGAATGTTTCAAGTAAATAAAACTTGAGCAGATTCCTTTGCATCTAACTGTGTATATGAGGTGATTGCCAACTAAGGAAAAATATCTAAGCACGGTCCAGCCGTTTCCCTTACAATAATTTAGACCTTAAAAACTCACACCCCTTTCGCATGTTTTGAGTAAATAAAAGTTGGGCAGATTCCTTTGCATTTAAATGTGTAGATGGGGTGTCTGCCAACTAAAGAAAAATAAATAGGAACGGTCGAGCTGTTTCCCTTACATTACTTTAAACATTAAAAACTCACATCCCTTTCGAGTAAATAAAAGTTGAGCAGATTCCTTTGCATCTAACTGTGTAAATGTGGTGTCTTCTAACTAAAGAAAACAAATAGGCGCGATCGAGCGGTTTCCCATTCAATAATTTAGACATTACAAACTCACATGCCTCTCGAGTAAAAGTTGAGCAGATTCCTTTGCATCTAACTATGTAGATAAGGTTTCTGCCCTTTAAAGAAAAATAAATAGGGACGGTCGAGCGGTTTCCCTTACAATAATTTAGACATTAAAAACTCACATCCCTTTCGCATCTTTCGAGTAAATAAAAATTGAGCAGATTCCTTTGTATCTAACTCTGTAGAGAGGGTGGCTGCCAACTAAAGAAAAAATTAATAGGCACGGTAGAGCGGTTCCCTTACAATAATTTAGACATTACAAACTCACATCCCTTTCGAGTAAATAAAAGTTTGGCAGATTCCTTTGCATCTAACTGTGTAGATGAGGTGTCTGCAAACTAAAGAAAAATACATAGGGACCGTCGAGTGGTTTCCCTTTCAATAATTTATACATTAAAACTCACATCCCTCTCGAGTAAATACAAGTTGAGCAGATTCCTTTGCATCTAACTGTGTAGTTGGGGTTTCTGCAAACTACAAAATTGCCAAGGTCAAGCGGTTTCCCTTGCAATAATTTAAACATTAAGAACTCACATCCCTTTGGAGTAAATAAAAGTTTGGCAGATTCTTTTGCATCTACCTGTGTAGATGGGGTGTCTGCAAACTAAAGAAAAATAAATAGGGACGGTCGGGCGGTTTCCCTTACAATAATTTAGACATTAAAAACTCACATCCCTTTCGCATGTTTCAAGTAAATAAAACTTCAGCAGATTCCTTTGTATCTAACTGTGAAGATGGTGTGTCTGCTAACTAAAGAAAACAAATAGGCACAGTCGAGCGGTTTCCCTTACAATAATTCAGACATTAAAAACTCACGTTTCGAGTAAATAAAAGTTCAGCAGATTCCTTTGCATCTAAATGTGTAGCTGGGGTGTATGCCAACTAAAGAAAAATAACTAGGCACGAGCGAGCGGTTTCACTTACAATAATTTAGACATTAAAAACTCACATCCCTTTCGAGTAAAAAAGTTGAGCAGATTCCTTTATATCTAACTGTGTGGATGGGGTTTCTGCAAACTACAAATTTGCCACGGTCAAGCGGTTTCCCTTGCAATAATTCAGACATTAAAAACTCACATCCCTTTCGAGTAAATAAAAGTTGAGCAGATTCCTTTGTATCTAACTGTGAAGATGGTGTGTCTGCTAACTAAAGAAAACAAATAAGCACAGTCGAGCGGTTTCCCTTGCAATAATTTAGACATTAAAACACTCACATCCCTCTCGAGTAAATAAAAGTTGAGCAGATTCCTTTACAACTAACTGTGTTGATGGGGTTTCTGCAAACTATAAATTTGCCAAGGTCAAGTGGTCCCCCTTGCAATAATTTATACATTAAAAACTCACATCCCTTTCGAGTAAATAAAAGTTGTGCAGATTCCTTTGTATCTAACTGTGTAGATGGGGTGTCTCCAAACTAAAGAAAAACAATAGGGACGGTCGAGCAGTTTCCCTTACAATAATTTAGACATTAAAACTGACATATCTTTCGCATGTTCTGAGTAAATAAAAGTTGAGTAGATTCTTTTGCATCTAACTGTGTAGATGAGGAATCTGCAAACTAAAGAAAAATAAATAGGCACGGTCGAGCAGTTCCCTTCCAATAATTTATAATTTAAGAACTCACATCCCTCTCGAGTAAAAGTTGAGCAGATTCCTTTGCATCTAACTATGTAGATGAGGTTTCTGCCATTTAAAGAAAAATAAATAGGGACGGTCGAGCGGTTTCCCTTACAATAATTTAAACATTAAAAACTCACATCCCTTTCGAGTAAATAAAAGTTTGGCATATTCCTTTCCATCTAACTGTGTAGATGGGGTGTCTGCTAACTAAAGAAAAATAAATAGGCACGGTTGAGCGGTTTCCCTTACAATAATTTATAGATTAAAAACTCACATCCCTCTCGAGTAAGAGTTGAGGAGATTCCTTTGCATCTAACTGTGTAGATGAGGTTTCTGCCATTTAAAAAAAAATAAATAGGGGCGGTCGAGCGGTTTCCCTTACAATAATTTAGACATTAAAAACTCACATCCCTTTCGCATCTTTCGTAAATAAAAATTGAGCAGATTCCTTTGTATCTAACTCTGTAGATAGGGTGTCTGCCAACTAAAGAAAAAATTAATAGGCACGGTTCAGGGGTTCCCTTACAATAATTAAGACATTAAAAACTCACATCCCTTTCGAGTAAATAAAAGTTGAGCAGATTCCTTTGCATCTAGTTGTGTAGATGGGGTGTCTTCCAACTTAAGAAAAATAAATAGGCACGATCGAGCGGTTTCCCATACATTACTTTAGACATTATAAACTCACATCCGTCGCGAGTAAAAGTTGAGCAGATTCCTTTGCATCTAAATGTGTAGATGGGGTGTCTGCCAACTAAAGAAAAAATAAATAGGCACCGTCCAACGGTTTCCCTAAATATAATTTAGACATTAAGAAATCACACACCTTTCGAATACTAGTAAATAAAAATTAAGCAGATTCCTTTGCATTTAACTGTGTGGATGGGGAGTCTGCCAACTTAAGAAAAATAAAAAGGCACGGTCGAGCGGTTTCCTTTGCAATAATTTATACATTAAAACCTCACAACCCTCTGGAGTAAATAAAAGTTGAGCAGATTCCTTTGCATCTAACTGTGTGGATGGGATTTCTGCAAACTACAAATTTGCCAAGGTCAAGCGGTTTCGCTTGCAATAATTTAGACATTAAAAAGTCATATTCCCTTTCGAGTAAACAAAAGTTTGGCAGATTCTTTTGCATCTAACTGTGTAGATGGAGCGTCTGGAAACTAAAGAGAAATAAATAGGGACGGTCGAGTGGTTTCCATTACCCTTATTTTGACATTAAAAACTCCCATCCCTTCCGAGTAAATAAAAGTTTGGCAGATTCTTTTGTAGCTAACTGTGTAGATGGGGTGTCTGCAAACTACAAATTTGTCACGGTTAAGCGGTTTCCCTTGCAATAATTTAGATATTAAAAACTCGCATCCCTTTCGAGTAAATAAAAATTGAGCAGATTCCTTTGCATCTAACTGTGTGGATGGGGTTTCTGCAAACTACAAATTCGTCACGGTTAAGCGGTTTCCCTTACAATAATTTAGATATTATAAACTCACATCCCTTTCGCATGTTTCGAGTAAATAAAAGTTGAGCAGATTCCTTTGCATCTAACTGTGTGGATGGGGTTTCAGCAAACTACAAATTTGCCACCGTTTAGCGGTTTCCCTTGCAATAATTTAGACATTATAAACTCTCTTCCTTTTCGGATGTTTCGAATAAATAAAAGTTGGCAGATTCCTTTGCATCTAACTGTGTAGATGGGGTGTCTGCCAACTAAAGAAAAATAAATCGGCACCGTCCAACGGTTTCCCTTAATATAATTTAGACATTAAGAAATCACATCCCTTTCGAATACTACTAAATAAAAATTAAACAGATTCCTTTGCATTTAACTGTGTGGATAGGGTTTCTGCAAACTACAAATTTAACAATTTGCCAAGATCAAGCAGTTTCCCTTGCAATAATTTAGACATTAAAAACTCACATAGCTCTCGAGTAAATAAAAGTTGAAGAGATTCCTTTGCATCTAACTGTGTAGATGGGGTGTCTGCCAACTAAAGAAAAATAAATAGGAACGGTCGAGCGGTTTCCCTTACATTAATTTAGACATTTAAAACTCACATCCCTTTCGAGTAAATAAAAGTTGAAGAGATTCCTTTGCATCTAACTGTGTAGATGGGGTGTCTGCCAACTAAAGAAAAATAAATAGGCACGATCGAGCGGTTTCCCATACATTACTTTAGATATTACAAACTCACATCCGTCGCGAGTAAAAGTTGAGCAGATTCCTTTGCATCTAACTGTAGATGGGGTGTCTGCATACTAAAGAAAAATACATCGGCACCGTCCAACGGTTTCCCTTGATATAATTTAGACATTAAGAAATCACGTCCCTTTCGAATACTAGTAAATAAAAATTAAGCAGATTCCTTTGCACCTAACTGTGTGG
The DNA here is from genome assembly GCA_002080025.1 of Modiolus philippinarum. NCBI lineage: Eukaryota > Metazoa > Mollusca > Bivalvia > Mytilida > Modiolidae > Modiolus > Modiolus philippinarum. The sequence goes on from MJUU01072995.1 coordinate 101,573, forward strand.
ATGGGATTTCTGCAAACTACAAATTTGCCACGGTCAAGCGGTTTCCCTTGCAATAATTTAGATATTAAAAACTCGCATCCCTTTCGAGTAAATAAAAGTTGAGCAGATTCTTTTGCATCTAACTGTGTAGATGGGGTGTCTGCAAACTACAAATTTTCCGCGGTTAAGCGGTTTCCCTTACAATAATTTAGATATTATCAACTCACATCCCTTTCGCATGTTTCGAGTAAATAAAAGTTGAGCAGATTCCTTTGCATCTAACTGTGTGGATGGGGTTTCTTTGCCACGGTTTAGCGGTTTCCCTTCCAATAATTTAGACATGATAAACTCTCATCGGATGTTTCGAATAAATAAATGTTGGCAGATTCCTTTGTATCTAACTGTGTAGATGGGGTGTCTGCAAACTAAAGAAAAATAAATAAGCACGGTCGAGCGGTTTCCCTTAAAACAATTTAGACATTAAAAACTCACGTTTCGAGTAAATAAAAGTTGAGCAGATTCCTTTGTATCTAACTGTGTGGATGGGGTTTCTGCGAACTTCAAATTTGCCATGGTGAAGCGGTTTCCCTTGTAATAATTTAGACATTAAAAACTCACATCCCTTCCGAGTAAATAAAAAGTGAGCAGATTCCTTTGTATCTGACCGTGTAGATGGGTGTCTGCTAACTAAAGAAAAAAAAATTGGCACAGTCGATCGGTTTCCCTTGCAATAATTTAGACATTAAAAACTCACATCCCTTTTGCATGTTTCGAGTAAATAACAGTTGAACAGATTCCTTTGCATCTAACTGTGTAGATAGGGTGATTGCCAACTAAAGAAAAATAGCTAGGCACGGTCGAGCGCTTTCCCTTACAATAATTTAGACATTAAAAACTCACGTTTCGAGCAAATAAAAGTTCAGCAGATTCCTTTGCATCTAAATGTGTAGATGGGGTGTATGCCAACTAAAGAAAAATAACTAGGCACGAGCGAGTGGTTTTACTTACAATAATTTAGACGTTAAAAACTCACATCCCTTTCGAGTAAATAAAAGTTGAGCAGATTCCTTTGTATCTAACTGTG
>MJUU01073004.1:0-12136 GCA_002080025.1 Modiolus philippinarum
ATGCAGTTTGATGTGAACATGAACCTCAGAAATAAAAAATATCATGCTATTCCTCTACTAAACTGTGTAAAATTGTCATTTTAGGGTCCAAATTGTCAAAACAAGAGCAAAGTCAAAATTTTATCATCTGATTTTGGGACAAGATTTTGAATTTGCCACCCTTTTCATAAATTTGCATTTATTTTATTATGTTATTTTCTTTATATATTATATATTTAATCACCCGAAGGATAATCAATTCACTTTGGTGGATTTTCAGTAGTTTTAATACTACCATTGTACCTATTCATATCGGGCTTTTCGGGTAACTCACAAACCGAATATTCTTCATAAGCTCAAAAAATAAACAAAGCTAGTTTTTCCCTGTCTTCTTGACATTTTTAAATCATTTTCTGCATTTAAAATGCTATTTGTATGACCACAACCAAAGTAAAGACCATTTCAAGTCCCAAAATTTACCTCAGAAGCACCTATTCAAATTTTGGGGGAGGGTGACATTTTGTAGCATGATTTCAAAATTTTAAAGGTAGCTATAAGCATTTGTAGCCTTATTTTGATAGAAAAATACTCTAAGAGCTTAGTATTAAACATGGGTTGATAATTCATTACACAAAAGAAGTATATTTGTTTTGGGTCCATGTTTAACATCTATGAGTGATTGTGCCTGATCAAAGCACTGAAAACACTAAATCTGTGACTTTTTGAATAGTGATGAAAAGGAGGAAAACATTTGTAAAAGGATGTTATTTTCTGTATACAATTTGGAAAATTAAGTAAAAAACATGAAAAAGTGCAGCAATTACACTGGGGAATGTGTTAATATCATGTTAAGGTGTCAAACTACCAATTCAGCCAATCAGCGCTGAGAACAAATGAAAAAATAGCTCTTTTAGAATCTAAATATAACTTTGAATTCTTGCACCTTTAAAAATAAACGTCGGAATGAAACAAATGATACACCTGTTTGAACATTGATGTGTCAGGCTTATTTTGAGGCCAAGGTTAATTGACTAGAATGATCCTTTGAGTACTTATCATAGGGGTTTTCCGGTATACTATCAATGTGTAATGTTTTTGCCGTAATCATGTATATTTATAGATAGGGTTTTTCCAACCTTCGGAACTCTCTTGGAAGGCTTTAAAGGTATGCTGAAATTTTGATATGATGTTGACGAGATATGCACCTTTCGGAAAATATATGGTTTCATACAGGTTAAACTTAAGATAAATTGTTCAGACAGATTTGAATATGGGGAATTTCAGTTGAAAATGTTACAGAAATGAATTGGTGGTTTCTAACCTATTATGTCATTCCGGGACGTAATGGTGAAGTTCAATTTTGAATACTGCCGCCAAGTGTTCAGAATTCATGCATGTTATATACAACACACAACTTTCAGCCATTTTCAATCTTTAAACCGAAAATTACACGGATGGCCGCCCAGGAAATTTGAAAATTATATTAATTGTGGTCGAATTTGAGATAATAGTATTTGAAATGCTCCCTTCATTATGTATATAACTGTTTCAAAATTTGTGAAACTATACAGTTGTTATATTTTAAAATATGCAGAGGAAAAAAAACTTCGCGACCTCTACTATACCATGATTTTCTTAATTTCGATATACACTTCTGAATACTATCATTTTTCGCTTACTTAATAATCAAATGCCAGTACTAAAATTACTATTTGCATTTCGAAATAATGAACGGAACGTGCATGCATACAGGTGATTTTATCAAGACATGTAAAAAAGTGATATAGTACGCATTTGTGCATAATGAATCCGCGAGTTCTTTTTATTTACCCTTTTCAGGATGTTGACATAAATACGCTCTCCCAACAAATGTGTGTATTAAGTCACATTCGGAAGATGGCGTCAAGTAAATGCATAATTGTTTATTTGGAAACTTGCAATATCTAAATTCAACAAGATTTTGTTCAAAACTAAGGAGTATCTCCCTCTTGCATAGCTTTGTTTTGGGCTTTACTATTTAGATCCTTTCTATCAGGTTTTGCACATATTTCTGTATATGAATTTCCAAATGTTTTGATTTGATCTGCACTGAAAGGACAAATTGTCGAAATGTGCATATGCAGGAATTGAATTGTCAATAACTTCGGTATTTTGTTATTTATTACCACTGGGTCGATGCTTCTGCTGGCGGACTATTAGTCCCCGAGGGTATTCACCAACCCAGTAGCCAGTACTTCGGTGCTGGCCTGAACACCGATTTATTTGGAAACTTGCAATATCTCAATTTAACAAGATTTTGTTCAAAACTAAGGAGTATCTCCCGCTTGCATAGCTCTGTCCTTAGTTAATTTTGGCTTTCCTATTTAGATCCTTTTGGATAATTTGTTCCCTATCAGCTCTTAAACATATTTCGGTTTATGGATTTCCAAATGTTTTGATTTGATCTGCACTGAAGAGACATAAATTGTCGAAATGTGCAGAAGTTGAATTGTCAGTAACTTCGGTATTTTGTTATTTATTACCACTGGACTGATGCCTCTGCTGGTGGACTATTAGTTCCCGAGGGTATTCACCAACCCAGTTGCCAGTACTCCATTTGGAAACTTGCAATATCTAAATTTAACAAGATTTTGTTCAAAACTAATGAGTACCTCCCTCTTTTATAGCTCTGTTCTTATCTAATTTTAGCTTTACTATTTAGAATCATTTGGTGATGTGTTCTCTATCAGCTTTTACACATATTTCAGTATATGGAAATTCCAAATGTTTTGATTTGATCTTCACTGAGGAGACATAAATTGTCGAAATGCGCATATGCAAAAATTGAATTTGTAAGTAACTTCGGTATTTTGTTATTTATGTCGCACAGTTATAATAATAACACGGATTCATACCCTGGATATTTCCAGTTTCGACAGCAATATGCAGTTTTTCCTGACGGAAAACTTCATAAAAAGGCTATGTTCAGTCTTTGTTACTTTCGCTCCTTCAGAAATTCTATGGCCGTACCACGACATCATTGATAGAATGAAATGTCGGTGTCACAAATGAAAACTGACATTTTCAGCTAGATTCATGTCTTCCCTGATTCCTGATCTGACATTACCGATTCTGACTTTACCCTGGATCGACTCACTTACAGTGTGACGGGTGATGTATACAGAGCAGGGCATGCTTACCCTTCCGGAACAACTGATGTTACTTTTTTAGTTCACACTGTAAGTGCTTTAAATCTAATAGTTGTAATTGTGGTGTTTGTGTTTTGTGGTTGTGTGGCGTCTTTTGTCTTCCGTCTTCTAGTGTTCCTGATTTTGCCTTGTCTCTGTACTTTGATTTATGTAATCTTGTTCTTTGTTTACAACAAACAAATGTATATGTCACTATGCTTTTATGATTCAACGTAATTCACAGTAAAAGGCAGCTAATTCGTGGTGAACAATATGACTTTCCAAATATGCAAGTCAATTATGTCGTTACCAAGAAAGGCTGTAAAATACCTATTCCAGCCAGAAAAATCAAACCTTATCCGTATCCAACTCTTAATATTTCAAATGCGCGATTGAATTGCGGCGCAAGACAGTGTCTGTCTAATTTAATGATATTAACTAATTTGTTGTGCAAGTTACCCCATTTGCTAGCTACAAAGTTAGTGTTGAAGTATGTTGAATAGTTTCTTGTGCTAGGCATCCGATTTCTTGATCATGGAAGTTATAGGCCGTGGATGTTGAAAATCTTAGTGTTGTACCTATCTGATTTCTTGGCAATGGCAGTTATAGGCCGTGGATGTTGAATGGTTTGGTATGCTAGCTATCCGATTTTTTTTACCATGGAAGTTATAGGCCGTTGATGTTGAATATTTTAGTGTAGTACCTATCTGATTTCTTGACCATGGAAGATGCAGGCCGTGGATGTTGAATAGCGTTGTGTCATGGCAGCCTGATTAATTTCTTCCTCGACTAAAGAGGTTAGTGCTGATTTATGTTGAATAGTCGGTGTTCTAGCTACCTGCCGTGGTTTCTTGGTTAAAGAAGTAAAAGAGTGAGGATGTTTATTACTTTGGTGAGCTAGCTACCCGATTTCATTGTTAAAAATTAATGGTTAATGATATAGAATAATTGGTTCATTTCTTGGGAAATCAAGTTAATTATAAAGAATGATGGCAAGTTTGGAGATCAAGCTGACTTTATAATTAAAGTAGTAATTTGAAAAAAAAAAATATTTTGATGCTTAAGCTACCTAAGTTTTGGCTGCATAAGTTAGTGAAGGCTGTTAAATAGTTTGGTATGCTAACTGCTTGATTGTCTTGGCAAAAAGGTAGCGGTTAAGAATGATAAATGAATTTGGGTGCCGACATAACCTCTCATCAATTAAATTGGAGCAGTCATTAAAATCTTCCCTAAATTAAATTCTGACCGCTCTGGCAAGTCATGGTCATAGAATCATGTCTGGTTAGAAAAGAGCCATTACTGCATTTGAAATATACTTTCAAATCATATGTGTAATTTACCTATTTATCAAGGTGATGTTTTAAAAAACGTAAGAGTTTTCCTTCTTGCCGAGTACATGTCAAGTCGTACCTTTGCCAACTCGCGTCCAATCAACACCTAACTTTTCAACGTTTTTTTTTTTTTTTTTTTTGCTTTTTTTGCGCGCAGTTTTTGTCTCATAAACAGGTTATCAGCTATAATTGATATTACTGATTATTCGGGTTTCGTTTGGTTTTTTGCATTTTAGCATTTTTTGAAATTATGGATTTCCTTTGTTTGGGTTCTAGTGCTGCTGATGAGGAATAAATTTCCGAAATGGCCATACAGCTCATTAAAATTATTGCAGTTGGAGTTAACATGTATGTAATGGTCTCATGTTAATTTACTCCATATCCTTTCGTGAAATATTAACTAATTTAAATAGCCATATATTGGGTTATATATTCAACCGATTTGCTTCCACTTGCTTCATAGATTTATTTTTTTAAAAAAACTTTCGTTTGGCATTAAAGATTTAACAAGTATACCAATAAACATTATATAAACATCATTTTCATTCTGGTTTCTGAAACTTACAGTTTTGTACACTTAAAACTGTAAGGCGTTCTAAGCGTAAAGTTACTCTCTCTAAAAACTGCATCATCTGGGCGAACCATAGTTATAAAGAATTATAGAAACAAAGACCTTCTGAAATTGTTCCGCCTTGTCAGAGAAAATCAATCAGTTCAAACACATGTATTATGTGCATTATGTTTTTAAATCACAAAATACCGAATAAAAAAGAGAACAACAGAAAACATCTACAATGGATGAAAATTATAATTGCATGTTACAATTTGCCGGGGAAACCACATGAAAAACACAGATAAGACAAAAGACAAAGATAGGAACTCGGGACAGTCAGACTTTGTTTCGGCACTAGCAAAAGCTAGCGGTAGGGTTAAACCGGTTTATGGGAACCTAAACCTTCCCTTTATCTGTCCCGATAATAAGCATACGAAGTCAATTGTGAATTAGAAATTCTGCACATGGCCATTTCGATGACTTATGTCTCTTCAGTGCAGATCAAATCAAAACACATGGAAATTCATAAACCGGTATACGTGTACAACTGACAAATAGCAAATTACAAATATGATTTTAAGCCAAAATCGACCAAGGACAGGGCTATGCATATTCTACATGTGGGCATTTCAACAATTGAAGTCTCTTCGCTGGAGATCAAATAAAAACATTTGGTAGTTCATACAACTGGATAGAAAGCAGAGAAAGTTTTTTAACGCTTGGAATATAATCAGAAAAATGTTCTTCACATGGTAAGTCTATATGTATTAGGTTTTATGTGTATGTTTATTATACTATAAGGAAACGGGGTAGATAAAGGGGGGGGGGGGAGGTTGGGTAACCATAAACCGGTGTAACCATACCACCCGCTCTTGCTTGTGCCGGTACCAAGTCCGGCTATCCCGAGTTTCTATCGTTCTCCACGTTTGTCTTTTGTCTTATTTTTTCTTCTGCAGTTACCTTGTAGATTGTGGCTTGTGATTGTAATTTTCGGCCATTGTAAGTGTTTCCTGTAATCTTTGCTATATTTATTCAATATCCCCTGGACTACACTAAATCTTACGTACACTTTACCATCAACACCTCGGTTTCGCCTCGGTAACAACAATTTTCTTACGTGCATTTTCTCGAAAGCAATAAATTGTCCCGAGACAAAAAAGACAATGACGCCATTGACCTATAAGAGACCTAGTACAGGTACCCTTCCCCCACAAGAGCCATCTTTTTCCTAACAAATGTTTTGAATATAACAAGAATTATAGAAAAAAGTAATTTTCAAGATAACCATTCTTTTATCCTTGCAAATATCTGGCTCCTTTTGCAAAAAAAAATGTATACCAAGAAGACAGAGCCATATATTACAAAAGTGATGTACTGATATGACATTTACATTTGACATTGATACCTGGTCTGATTATAGGACAATTCTTATAGATGTAATGACAATAACTTCTGATGAAGAAATATCGTTATCAAATTGAATTTCTACCATCTTACAGATACCACCTAAAATCTTAATTACTTGGAAAGATCCAATGCAAATTTTATAATACAACATGGTTAGTGAAGACTATCAACATTTCTTTGATTTGCTATTGATACTTATAACAATCAAGACAACTACTTGTTTAAAACTTCATGAATAATCAATTTCAACTGCAAACAAATATTGAATATCAATATGGTGAAATTTTATTCCAGTAAATTACAATATACAAACAGGAGTTGGTAAAATACCATACAGAAGTAACATGTCCACGAGAGATGTCAAATAATAATACATGCCGACAGGACCGGTCAAAATATCAATCATGCCAAAGTTATTTAAAATAATTCTTATTTTAAGCATGATGAATCTTTCCAATACAAAAGTCTATATAAAAAAATAGACATAGCCATATGGCGTCTATTCCTAGAAAAACTTTGTGTCTATCTGAATCTAAATGTATACCTTGATCTCTTTGTAACGAGATAAGATATTTTGGGGACTAAAAACAAAAAGATAGATTTTTCTCATTTTTAAGTGATGGAAAGTTTTCCTAAATGCCCTTAAACATTTTAGTAAAAAAACAATAGGTATGTTTAATACGACACGTATAGTCGCTCCTAGACATATTGTCGCATGTGCAGGTGTATTGGCGTATAAAGTCACAGAACTGGATTTACCGAGCAAAATTTCTACAATATCAAGATTTTGACCTTTATAATATAGTCCATATATTAACGACTTATATGGGACATTTTCAAAAAATGTCCACTTTTGTCTACTGAAAAAACACAAAAATAAACTTCTTCGACCCAGTAATTAAATAGTAGTTGTTGATACCTTAATATCAGTAGACACTAAATACAGAAAATGCAATCTTAAACATAAACTGAAGTGTGTAGAATTGACATCCAAAATATGCAGATTACACCAAAATGTCCACTTCGCAACGTTTCAATTTCCTCTTTCAAAAATGAGAAAAATGTTTTTTGTAACGATATTTTTTGTAGTATCTGGAACCGCAGATAATTAAGTACTAAATAACAATAAGATTTATCAACAAAATCACTAGTAAATCACCACAAGCATACTTTTAACATTTGTGACAGAAAATTATAATAATATGCAATATCCAATTGTCGAATTCAAACGGAAAAGTCATGCAATAGGAAATGTCATTCAAACATCTAAATTACTTATCTTGTACCTTCGGTATTGTTTCAAGCAGATAAAATTCCTATGCAGATTTTCTTATAAAAATTGAAAAGATATACGAAAATGTCCACTTTGCAACGGTCCACTTCGCAACGATTTTGTCCACTTCGCAACATTTACAAGAAGTGAATGACGCCGTTACGTAGTGGACAAAATTACACATTTAGCTGTCAAATGCGACCAAAACTGCCACTCTTCCTCTAGTTTTTATATTAATTGCCAGCAAGCATGCATCAGAATTCTTGCAATTTATTCTTTTAAAATTATGTGTTAGAGGTGCAGCAGTATTTCCAATACACTAAAAGGTTTGTCCACTACGCAACGTCCTTATAGCGTTGCGAAGGGGACCTTTGCACAGTGGACACATTAACATGTTACTGGCGATTTCTTCTTTGTAATATATCATAGAACCTCAATTCAACAATTACCGTACAATGCACAAGGTTAGTTATGATTTCTATGAATTTCATGATTTTTTAAGGGCGTCTCTTGGAAATATTGACCGTTTGAAAAAAAATACGGCGTCAACTGTGCCAACAATTTCAATCCCCTAAGAATAGTGGATTGAAACACATCTGTTCTATGCTATTTTACAGATAGAATAGTAGATGACGAACGTGTTTCTGTAGCAAAAAATTTCATCTAAATCACATGACGAGCGCTCTGTCGACTAGTAAGTGTTGGCGTTGCGAAGTGGACATTTTTCTATAGACGCCCATTTGAAACTGATTTGAGAAAAATTGTTACAACTACTCCCAGTGAATGAACTCGTTTTTAATTGTTTGAATATATTTCTTATAGATAACAGTTAAAAAATGGCAAACAAAATCAAGCAAATTATACAAAAATGGGATGTTATTATATTTTTCAGTGTGGACAGACGTTTTTTTGCTGTTTTGGGGTACTTAAGTCAAAAATATTCACAGATGTCCTATTTAAAAACAAATAAAATATGATGTCAATTGTCGAGCAGAAGCTATATTTACCAATAAAAAGAAAATAGAAAAATGTTAAAATTCAAACAAAAACATTTACTGGACAAAAAATGCACTTTTTTTGAAAAAGTCCCATTATATGCCAATAAAACGATAGAGTTTTGTTCAATGTAGTATCAAATGTTTTTTAGAAAAACACTTTGAAAATATAAAATATAAATTTGGAATCGCCGATCATATAAGAAAAAATATAACACGAAAACCTGATTTTTTTTCCTTATTATTTCTATTTAATTATATCCACTTCATAAAATAAAAGCTTTTTCAATTGACATTATTTGCATACTCTGAGCACAAATGCTGGTCATTCTATTTTATTTATAATCAATACACTATTTAAAATCATTTTTACAATATTTTGATTAGATTCCAATTTTTACCTCTTGGGCAAGGTGGATGCGTAGTTTTAGGCACCCAAACCACATTAATTGTTGGAGTTTGATCGGTGCAGCAGATAAGCTGTCGGAGTTCTTGGTCACACCAACAATTTCTATAGTGGTTCACATTGCTAGTGCCTTAGTTTTGTGGCATTTTTGCTTCAGCTGTATAAAGCAAAGTTTAAGATCATTATTGAAGTAAGTGCCAACCGAACCATCAATCCAAAATGAACAATCCAAGGACAATGGCAACATCGCAAACAACAAAGAAACGTAGACACAACATGAGCACGGCACAGAAAAGTAAAATGAACTTGAAGTTTGACTGAAGTCAAATAAAAACGTCTGTGATGTACACATTGTCTATTTGATACTTGAGGATTTGGATGTCTAAAGCTGTGCATTCATCTAGCGCACTTGATGAAAATTGGAAATATCCATCAAAATGTTGTAAAATGATAATGGATAGTTTATTGATAATAATTATAGTTAAACGAGTATCATTTATGCTGGGGGTGTGCAAAATTTGTCCTGTATCCTGATGTATCCTGATACGATTCTCGTTAGCTTGTATCAGATTGGTCTATTTTGACAACTTGTTTCGGTACAGCTTGTCACTTGGACAAACTGTCCTTGCTATTTTGTTCTTAACAACCTGTCCAGGTACAGCGTGTCCCTCTGGCAGATTTTGCATTATTGACACCCCGTGTAGAGCCTCGCATTCCATGCACGTAACAGACTTGTAATTATCACCAAACGATTCAATTTCTATTGACTGAGTAAACCTACCAGCAAAATTGTATCCCTTGGTATTTTGAGAAAAGAACGCGCGTTATGTCTTAGCCGAATCCCCTTTAACTAATGGGACGAGTCTTATAAATGGTTAATAAATGGGTCATTCTCAAAAATTGTAAATATTTTTGTTATTCCGTTGTTTGCGTGATATAGGGTATTTCTGCACTTTTTAAAATTTTCAGGATGTATATTGGTAATGTATGGAGTGATTTGTAATCAAAAAATGACCCCTTTAATGGTGAATAAAAGGATATGGAGTAAATGCACATGAGACAAAGTCTCTACAAATACATGGTAAAAAACAAGCAAAGGAACAACGCTTTTATTGTTGTTCTTCATCTTGAAGTCACCATGAGGCTTTCAACAATGAGCTTTGCTCATACCTCATAGTAAGTTCAAGACGGCCCCTAGCACCGATTTAAGCGGAATTCTTTGCTAATTGTCGAGCAACGCTACATCCATGTCTTTCTTGGTCATGGGTGCGGGATTGTCAACAAACATCAATTAAACTGGCAAAGTGCTCTTACAATCACTGTCATCCTTTGCCCGACAAAAGTACTAGTGTCTTAAGCTAGTGGACAACTACAACATTAAGACAAAAACAGGGCACTCATCAAGTCTGATTCTTCGTTTAATTTTACGTCAAAAATGGCAAATGGTAAAAACTGTTTGTGATTTAGCCGTGATCACAAAGATATGTCAAGATATTTTTTTTTAAAAATCAAAATGGAATTACAAATTTCAGTATTTATTTTCTATCAAATAATTTCTTTTAAAATAAATATAAAAGAAATCAACCACGTACACATTCTGCGAACAAAATACAGGAAAATATGTGTGCTTTTAGCCGTGTCCCTTGTGTTACTGTAACCGTGTAATTCAACCAGTAAGTAAGGGTTTTCTCTCTTACTGATTGACTAAATGCCTCCCTGAAGTACTACATGTACTTCATCTTTGAAGTATTGGGTTTTCCATCAGGCACTATGATGCTATTCAAGCCTAAAAATTTACCTCTAAGGTATGTAGGGTAACACTGTAATTTTTATTTCTGTCCCTGTTGTTACTGCATTTTCTATTATTCTTCATATTTATTTTTCACAAACTTGTGACCAATACTTGTATTTAGTAATTTGCTTTGCAGAACAAGCTGACTCGTTGTACAAGGGAACATGCAATGCGAATAAAATTGGATGTAGTAATGAATATTTCCCTTGTATTACTGTCCCTTGCGTTGCGTAACACTAGTGACCGAATTCTTAAAATCAGGGGCGACAAGTTGATTCTAAGCAACCATGTTTGAGAGGAAGACAAAAACAAATGTAATCACCCTGTGATTAATACTTTCCCAGTTCATCTTTTTGAAAACGCAAGTATTTATTGAGGTTGACATTGTACAAAGAGTAACACAAGGGACATATATTATTGCTAACTCAACGATGCAACTGTTATATTACCATTGAATACGGAGCAAATTTAAAAGTAAATAGAGCAATGAATCAGTAATGTCATACCTCATTATTCGAAAATTTTACAAAAGAAAAAGATCTTTTATAATGCACAAAAATCTAGTAACAAAAGTAGCCGAAACATTAACATGCAAAAAAAAAACAGTTTTGACATCCTAAAATTCATTTGGGTTAGCTTTTCTTTATTATTCTTAGAAAGAAGGGAGAAATAAATGACTACTAAGAAGTATTCAGACGCAAAAAATAAATGTGAAAACTTTCAAAACACTTTTCATTGCTAATGTTGTAGACATCAAGTATCACTTGTGTTACCAAATGTCCCTATTGTTACTTGCTTGAACGATTGCAGTGTGACTGGATGTAACTTTTCTGTTCAAGTAGATAAAGTAATTAAATTCTACTTTTCCGTTAAGTAATAAAGAGTAGAACACTTAACCACTTTATAAGAAGAAAAACAATGTTTATATGCACCCGATACAAGTGTCCCTTGTGTTACTAAATGGTCCATTTTGTGCCTGAAATTGGAATTTGTATTTTTTTCATGTTTCAAATTAAAAAAAAATTGATTCTCTTTGAATGAAAATGTTGGGTTCATCATTCCATCTTTGGGTCATCAAACTAAAATAATTACATTGTTAGAATATATACAGTATTTTATTTTTTATGGTAGAAAGTCACTAGTGTTACAAATTTTGTCCATTGTGGCACACAATTGTCCCTGGTGTAACGGACCAGTTATTGACAAACCAGAAATGTGTAGCTAAACTCTAGT